>CAUYLG010053824.1:0-27779 GCA_963573385.1 Cacajao melanocephalus | reverse complement strand
CTAACTCCTGTGCTCAAGCAATCTACCCGACGTGGCCTCCCAAAGTGTTGGGATTACAGGCATGAGCCACCTTGCCTGGCCTAGAAGATATATATATATATATAGAGAGAGAGAGAGAGAGAGAGAGAGAGAGAGAGAGATTGAGAGAGAGAGAGAGAGAGAGAGAGAGAGAGATTGATTCAGACTGATTGAAAGGAATTGGCCCATGTGTTGAGGTGGCTGTCAAGTCCCAAAATCTGATGATCTGATGGGATTGGCCAGCAGGCTGGAGACCCAGGGAAGCCATGCAGTTTGAGTCCAAAGGCAGTCTGCCGACAGAATTCCTTTTTGCTTGGGGGAGGTTAGTCTAGTTCTATCACTGTCTTATTATGAAGGGTAAGTAATCTGCTTTACTTAAAGTCTGCTGATTTAAATGGTAATTGGATCTCCAAAACACCACAGAAACCTCTAGAATAGTGTTTGACCACATATCTGGGTACTGTGTTCCAGCCACACTGACACATTAAATTAACCATAGCAGACATCTTTTAATCACACAGGCTCTCTTGCTGGGCACAGATTTAAATCTCTAGAAAGGAACAGCACCTCTGTATCCTCCACTGAATGCTGCCATGAGCCCCTCACCACCAGAAAAAAGAAAACCACGTAAACACACAACACCATGAGAATGAGTATATATTTATGTTTTAACATGAATACATCTCAAAAATAGAATAGTGAGCCAAGAAGTGTGTGTCTATGTGTGTGAACAGCTTGCAGAAAGAGACATAGAGTATGATAGCCTTTATATAAAGTTTTAAAGCACACAAAAATTAAAGTTTATAGATAACAAGAATAAAAGCACATATATCAAAGTAAACCTCACCCTCAAGAAAGTAAATATCTCCATGGAAGGAGATGGGCAAATAGATAGTATAGAAGGAGTGCTCAGTGAAGCCTCAGCTATGCCTCTGGCAGTTCCTTTCTTTTTGTTTCCAAAAGGTCTGACACAATTAAGGCAAATATTAACTTGAGAAAGTTAAATAAAAAAACATAACTGTGGTTATTTCTAACATTGCCATTTTTAATATTGCCTAATGCCTACACTATTAGGCAGTAGGTGCAAGGGTGTTCGTTTTATTATTTTGGATGCATTTTATGTGCTTGAAATATTTGGCAATAAAATTGTTAGAGTGTCTGCTTTTTCTCCCAGGAGTCCCTGCCAAATGTAAAGTGTCCGATCCTTCCTCTGTACCAGCGGCTTTATATACCAAGGCCTCAAACACACACAAGAGTTATAGTGTGTGTGTTCAGAAATAGGGTGGGAAGGAAGGGTGGAGCTTTTCATCAGAGGAAAATTCCATCAGGCCTCTGTGTACTAATCTATTCCTGCATCTGAGCCCAGTCTATTTAGTGCTCAGCAGTCAATCTTGAATATTCCAACAGGGACATGCTATGTAAATGTTCTGAGGAGAAAGCTAAGAATACATAAGTAGTTAACCCAAGTCTTTTCCTTCTGAAGCCATCTAAAAGTCTAGACAAATGGCTCCTATGTATCAAGATAGAAACACTATTTAGATTTAATAAGCACAGTATTGTATAAATAATTTGTTAAATTACTGATATGACCAACTAAACTAGGGGATATGGAATTAGTTTTAATTCTATTAGTCATGATTCCATGCCCAAGGAATTATGGGAGTTACACAGTCTATAGATCAGAAATATGCCATTTTCTTTGTACTAGATTAGTATGCTCATCTTTCTAACAACCCTGATGTGAATCTTGGATTCCTCATACATAAATTAGGTTTGGAAAAAAAAAAATAAATTGGCAAGGTTAAAAAGTGAATTTTGTTTTGGGGTGCAATCTGCAAATTTTGATTCATCACTTGGATAAAACAAAAGTGTTTGCATGCCTCGAAGACAGAGAGGAAGGGATCTGCTTCAGATGCAAATAAACAATACTGAGATGAAATTCTAATGAAAGGCAGACAGTTCCCTTGGTATACTCCTTTAGCTACATAAAGTAGCAAACCAAATATATTTAAAAGCCCTAAAGATAACCACTGATCCTTTTAGGGGCAAGTAGCAATTTATCAAGTAGCAAATAAAGGTTGATTTTAATCATATTGTGTATGAGCTTGAAGGCCATTAATAAGTAAAGAAATATTAACTACTTAAAATAATATGGATAACCATCTAATATTCATGTATTTAACAAGTATTTATTGAGTACTTACTATGTGCCAGATACTGTTAGGTATTAATTATAAGATGGTAAGGAAAAACCTACATGATTGAACCTGCCTTGATGAGGCTTGCATAGTCACAGAACCAATACAAAATTGAATCTCTCAAAAGTGCTATGGAGGAGAGAGAAACTGGGCCTATAATTGTGGGAGCTGATCAGGGGGGTCAGGGAAGGTTTCCCTGAGGAAATGATGTATGAAATGCAAATTCAGGTCATGAGAGAATAGACCAGAGTGGCAGAAGCATATGGTTAGTCAACAGCTATTCACTGAGCATCTATTAAGTGACAGGCACTTTGCTGGTTGATAGGGATACATCTGCAAGATGGACAAAGGCACCTGTCCTTGAAAAGCTTATATTTGGAAAACAGAGGGTCAATCAAAAATAAACATAATAATTAATTAAGTTCCATAGTATAATAAATGATATGAAAAATGGGGAAGTGGGCAAGGAGGATCATAAGTGTCTCAGGTTGGGGTGAGTCACTTTGAATAGAAGGATCAAGGCAGGCTTCATGACGTGGGTGACAGTTGAGTGATGGAGTTAGCTCTACAGATTCCTGGAGGGAGGTATTTCAGGTAGAGGGAACAGACAGTTGCAAAAGTGAGGGTACGGTTGGCATGTTCGGGAATGGAAGGAGGCCAGTGTGGCTGGAGCAGAACAGACCAGGGGGAGAGAAGTCAGAGATAAAGCCAGAGAGGCAAGGCTGGGGGATTAGATCATGGGGGCCTTAGGGCCACGCTGGGCTTTGGGTTCTACTCTGACAGAGTGGGGCAGCCCTAGAGGGCCTTGAGCAGCTCGGACATGATCTGGCTTCTGTTTTAAAAGGACTTCTCTGAGTGTTGTAAGCTAAAATTCAAATTGAAAGCCCCTCACTCACTGAGTAGACCTCCTCTTGCTCAAGAGGACCCCAGAGAAAGCTTAAAAACTTAATTCTTGGCCATGACAGGATGAAAGGTCGAATACACCTCATTATACCCCCTCCTTTGTGAAATTTAAGTATCACAACTGATTGGCATTAATGTTAAAGTAGAGGCAATAAGACTAACAAAATGGGGCCGGGCACAGTGGCTCATGCCTGTAATCCCAGCACTTTGGGAAGCCAACACAGGTGGCTCACTTAAGGTCAGGTGTTCGAGACCAGCCTGAGCAACATGGCAAAATCCTGTCTCTACTAAAAATACAAAACTTAGCCGGGCTTGGTGATGAGTGCCTGTAATGTCAGCTACTCAGGTGGCTGAGGCATGAAAATTGCTTGAACCCAGGAGGTGGAGGTTGCAGTGAGTCAAGATCATGCCACTGCACTCCAGCCTGGGTGACAGAGCGAGATTCTGTCTCAAACAACAACAACAACAGCAACAAAAACTAACAAAACAGACTCTTGATGGCAAGAAGATAGAGGACCTAAGGCCATGCCAGACAAAGGTTAAATCACACACCCTTCCTGGTCACCCTGACCCAGTATTTTGGTTAACAGACTTCTTTATCTTAAAACCTTCCTTTCTGCTCACTCCAAATTTTCAGGTAAAACTTTACTCCTTTAACCCCAATTGCTAACTAAAGAATCTCTGGATACACCTATAACCTGTATACCCCACTTTGAGGTATCACACCTCTCCTGGAAGAGTGAATGTATCCTTTCCAGGTATGGATTTCTGTCTTTGGCTGCAACTCCTGTCTCCCTGGATTATATAAAAACAAATTATAACCCAACTGCCTGAGATGCACTCTTCCAGGGCCTTGTTCCCTGGGCCATGGTTGCTCATATTGGCTTAGAATAAATCTCTTGAAAATATTTTACAGAGTTCATTTTTTTCCTGTTAACATTACTGGAAACAGAGTGGTATGGAATGAAGGTGAAGCCAAGACCACAAGGAGATTATGGCAATGATTCACAGGGAGATGGCCACGGCTTGGGCCAGGGAGAGGCAGCAGTGTAGGTAGGGAGAATGGGGATCTTTCAGCTACACTCTGACAGAGAGGCAGCAAGATTAGCGGGTGGACAGTGGGTAGGAACAGTCAGACATTTCTTCAAGATTTCCAGCTGGAGCCGCCAGAAAGGTGGAGTTGCCACTGACTGATTCAAGGAAGTGTCCAGGAGAGCAAGTTGGGGTAGGGGTTGGATCAGCGTTCATTTCTGGAGATGTGACAGGATTTCGATGATATGTGCAAGTGGAGACGCCAAGGAGGTAGTTGTGGGGAGAAAATTTGAAGAAAGAGAACATGGACAAATCTTTCGGGAAGTTTCATGGTCAACGAGAGCAGAGAAGTAAAGCTGAGGCTAATGAGAAGTGAGATCAAGAGGAAGTCTTGTTTTGTTTTGAACTTGGGAAAAGCAGCAGCAGATTTGTGTGCAGATGGTAATGAGTGTGGTGAATAACGACCCTGGGTGGCCAGGGGGAGGCCAGCAATATTAGCCCTAGTAAGACATTCTGAGATATTGGGGTTTTTATTAAAGAAGTGGGAAACCATTGAGATTTTGAGCAGAGCAATTTGACAAAAGCCGAATTACATTTTGAAGGGATCTCTCTGTCTGCAGAGGACCAAATAGATTGGAAACTAGCCAAAAAGTAGCTGCAGGCAGAATACTAATAATATGTGCCTAGGAATGTACTAAACATTTTATGTATTCACTCATTTAATCCTCCCAACATACTTCTGAAGAGGGTTTCATCAACAAGTGAGGACACTGAGGCTCAGAGTGGTTTAGCAACTTGCCTGAAGTCAGCATGCAGCTAGTAAATCAGTAAGAGAGCCAGAGCTAGAGCCCAGGCTGTTCAGTTCTGAGCCCTTGCCTCCTTGCAACTGCGTGCTATGAGTTACAGACTCATGGAATTTTTGCATTCGAAGGGCTCTTAGAAACTGCCTAACCTAGCCCCCAGGTAAATGGAATTTGAGGTATTCAGAAACAATATCTTGCAGATGGAATCATAGTTTAAATGCACCAGGGGTGGTTGCTATTTAAAGTCCTTTTCTGGAAATCCTTTGTAAAGTCAAGAATCCTTTTGTAAAGCAAATAATCCACTCTCCAATTTAGCTTGGGAGAAAATGGTCTTCTTCAAACATCAGGTAAATCTATAAAACTAAAAAGTGCCAGAGGATGTTCTTATTATTCAGGGAGAGCAGTTGTGGTGAGGCTGTTGGAAGAGATGTGGGAAGAGCAGACTGCTTAGGACCGGAGGAGTGGGGTGGTTGATTCTGTGTAATGACCACTGACTTCTAGATGAATTAGATGAAGTAATTCAAAGGTTTTTACTCATGTCACCACTAAGGATTCTTAGAACCCACTTTGTGAACCTGTCAGTTACTGTGGAGGACATAACATTACTGCCTCCCAATATTGCTTTCTCCGTTCAAAAACTGTTCCTGCTTCATCCCATCCTCATCAGGTGATTCTGGTGGAACTGTCAATCACAAGACTTTACCTGCCCCCTAGTTCTTGGATTGGGTACGTCACTAGTTCTGGCCAATCAGAACCTCTCTAGACTGTCACCTAAGCACACTTTCTCTTGATTATGAGCTGTAAGAACAAAGCAAATGTAGGGCTACAAACAGTTAACGTGTCACATGGAAAGAGCTTATATGAGAAAAAAATCTAGGCAGAGGCAAATGAACCAAAAATGAAAAATTAAAGCAAAGCTCTGGTGACATTGAAGTTCTAAACCTGAATCCAGCAAGATTATCACTTTGAGATTTTCCAGTTACATTAAGCAACAAATTCTCTTTGTTGCTCTATGCTTCAGGTCTAACCTGTGAAAGGTGGATAATAATACTACCTACCTTGTCGGATGTAGCAAGGACCACGTTAAATAATGCGTGCAAAACAAAGCAAAGAAACTTATCAGGTAGCTATTGCTGCATTACAAACTATTACATCCCCAAATTTAGTGTTAAAACAATCATTCATTGAGATCACAATTCTGCAGATTGTCTGGCTGTTTGGGTTGGGTTCTGTTTGGTGGTTATTCTCATCTCAGCTCCGCTTACTCATGCATCTTTGTCAGTTTCTGAGATGGCTTAGTTCACCTCTATGTGGTCACACATCCTTCAGCAGGCTTGCCCACAACCTTTTCCCTTGGTGGCTAGATACATGTCTAAGAGGAAGAGTAGAAGGCCCCTTGAGGCCTAGGCTTGTAACTAGCACAGTGTCGTTTCTGTGCATTTTAGTGACCAAAGCAAATCATAAAGTAGACTCTACATCTATATGGGATAAGTTGCAGTCCAACTGTGAATGATTACGGCTACCTTTTTCAATCTGCTACATTAAGTGTTCAATTAATCTGACTATATGTTGCTGGCATTATTATTTTCTAAACTGCTATATTTTCTATTACTTGCTACCGATATTATTACCCTTGCTACTAGACTTTTTAAAAAAAGTTTAGCTCAGGGGCTGGGTGTAGTGACTCGTGCCTGTAATCCCAGCACTTTGGGAGGCAAAGGCAAGTGGATCACTTGAGGCCAGGAGTTTGAGACCAGCCAGGGGAAGATGGCAAAACCCTGTCTCTACAAAAAAAAAATAACAAAAATAGCCAAGGGTAGTGATGCACGCCTGTAGTCCCAGCTGCTGGAGTGGCTGAGGAAGGAGAATCACCTGAGCCTAGGAGGCAGAGATTGCAGTGAGCCAAGATCATGTCACTGCACTCCAGCTTGGAAGATAGAGCAAGACTCCGTCTCAAACAAAAACAAAAACAAACAAACAAGAAAAGGTTTAGCTCAGCAATCACCTAGTGACTTTTCCTGGACTTCTCTTTGAAACCCAGATAGAGTTAACTTCTAAAAATATATAGTTTGCCTCTTAAAATATGTCAAGTGACACCATGTATGTCATTAGCAGAATATTACAAAAGTGAAAAACTGTAATTTCTTATCTTGTAAGTAATATTTTATCTCCTCAGCAAGACCTTGGAAATTACCAGGCTTTAATGATCTAGTTTACACACTCTGTTATTTGTTTGCAAGTTTCTCTTCACTGGTTTCCATTTTGTAATTATTTGTATTTTTTCCTTAATTGTGTTAAATTTGAGGGGAAAAATATTGAGATCATTCAATTGTTCTTATGAGGCCATAATATTTATTATTTTCAGGAATACATTGTAGATTTTCATGCTCATTAATTGTAGAGAACATTAAATTATGTAAGTTATGCAGTGAATACATTTAAATTCATTACTTAAATTCCATCAAGAGTATTAATACTGATTTGATTATTTTCATTATTATGCCACTAAAGGTATTACCAAATTTCAGTTTCTCCCATTTCTAAATTCAGCTGTGGATTAGCATAAGCCTTTCTTTTTTATTATTATAAAGACAAACAATATGAAAAGGATGTGGCTTTTAATTTTTCTGTAGGGAGGTGGTGATTTTATCTAGAGTAAGAGATCTGCATAGTACATTTGTCATATCAAAATATCAAAAGCAAATATCAGCATTGTAATTTCCCAAAGTAACCAGAAATAAATGCCACCATTATCAGTCAACAATTATGGAATGCCTATGGTATGCCTCAGAATAAACATCACTATTAGTTTTGAAAACACGTTATTGTATCTATATGTAATAGTAGTATTATCATCCAACATTAGCAGACATCTTTTTGTTTTTACTGGATTGAATATTACCTTTTAAAATATTGGATTAAATACCAATATTAGCAATTGATAACTGAACACCAATTCTGAACACTCGTCTGTGTATTAATTAAATACTGGATAATACATTAACCTAAAATTTGGAACAATAATTCATTATCTGTTACTCTGTGTGTGTGTGTGTGTGTGTGTGTGTGTTTGTGTGTGGTGTTCCGCAGCAGCATAGCTGTGTCATTCTGACTCAGGGTATCTCATGAGATTACAGTCATTTGTCATC
Organism: Cacajao melanocephalus; assembly: GCA_963573385.1. Classification (NCBI taxonomy): domain Eukaryota; kingdom Metazoa; phylum Chordata; class Mammalia; order Primates; family Pitheciidae; genus Cacajao; species Cacajao melanocephalus. The sequence continues at coordinate 19,676 of CAUYLG010053824.1, read as the reverse complement.
CAGGATTGCAACCATCAGAAGGTTTGACTGGGGTTGGAGATCCAATTCCAATGTAGCTGATTCACATGACTGACAAGTTGATGGTGGACCACAGTTCCTCTTCACATGGGTCTGTCCACATGTCATGGCTCTTAACCTCTTGACATTGGTGGTTAGCTTCTCTGATGAGCCATCCCAGAGGCCAGGGCAGAGGCCATAATGCCTTTCATAACCTAACCTTGGCAGTCACACATCATTACTGGTACTGTATTCTATTTGTTAAACCAGTCATCCCTGATTCAAGGTGGAAACAGAGCTCAAAATGGTGTGAAAACCAGGAATCAAGGATCATTTGTGACTATTTTGGGATCTGGCAGCTACTGATTATTATCAAGGGACAATAGAATACCTACTAAGGCCAGCTTTATCAATCAACAGAGATTGAATACATTTTAATATTGTATCTGATAGGTATGTTATATCCCATGTATAACCATGAAGCCATTGACTTATATCTCCAGGGCCCCTTTATGCCAGCAATTGCTGGAGTCCTTTACTATAATAGTAGCAACTCTCCAGCTATCTTCCCCAGAAGAATCCAGAACTTTTATGATTTGATTATGATTATAATTTAAGATACCACACTCTTTCCCACAAATATTTGAAGTCAAATAACCTTTTCAAAACCTGTTCAAAGTATAAATATACTTTTTAAGAAAAATATATTCACACACCATTTTGCATATAGTTTTAGTAGACTCAGGAGCACTCCTCCCCTTTAAGTGGATTAATACTTATTTAGAGGAAGTTAAAGTTTTGTTTTGCTTTTTTCCCAGAAGAGGGTAAAAGGCAGTCTATACATTAATTAGAGAAAAATTTATGCAGGAACCAGAATTTATTCATGTGGTCTAATCTCCAAATAGCCAAGGGTAATTATTTCCCTAAAAAAATTACAATCTTTTACTTGTCTCTCAAAAATACAATTAATGTGACTTCAATTGGCACTCTCAAAATTTCTCATAATCTTTTTATATGATTTTATATGATTCTTCCTAGTTCTTCTTATTTCATATTCTGAACCCCTCTGTTTTTTGCTTTCAGCCTACACACAATTTTTTCTCTTTCATCACACCTTTCTCTGCAAGTGTTTTCTTATGTAGATTGACTCAATCTTTCTTAGTCTTACACTTTCCTGCCTCTATATCCTTCTTAATTTTGTGTCTTTCTGCCCATCCTCTAACTGTAAGCTGACAAATTTAATAACCAATTGGGTATGATTGCCTCTTCTGAAGAGTGGGAGCACTCCCAGGTGTAGAGAGGGATGAGGAGAGGTGAGTGGTACATATGGTATTGCTATTTTTTTTTATTCCTTCTGGTAGAGGGGGCGACCTAGGAATTTTGACATTTTAATCTATTGTTTTTACCTCTGCATGACTTTCATTGATCAGCAATTGATCTGACAGAAAAATCTTCAAAACACTATATTTTTAGAGAATTTTGCCTTATCTGAGTCTTCTGAAGAGTAGATGAGTCACATAACCTAAGTTTCAGGCAGACATTTATAAGAAGCTAACAGGATAATTTTATGATTTCAATGTTCTCCAACCAGAGACATATGAACATCCAGCCCTGAAAGCTGAAACAAGTTTTGTGCCAGAACAGTTTGTTATATTCTGTTTTCTTTCAGGAATGGAAGATATTAACAGTAAGAGTCTCTTTGTTGTCTTGGTATGGATACTTTTGGTTATCTTGATAAATTATCATTTTGTGTGCTTCTTTATGTATTATTTTTGTATTATAATTATTTATGTTATAATAAAAATGTGACAAAAAACGACAACAAAAGATTGACTTCAACTCTCAATATATATTAAAAGCGCCATTAATTGGGCAACCTTGGGAATGGAAATAAGCAAAATCCCTTTATCAATTGTGTCATATATATGGAAGGACTGGGTGCATCAATTAATTGCATTTGGACTTTAACATAAGATGATATTTTATTTTTTCAAATTCCAATCCTTTTTTTTTTTTTTGAGACAGAGTGTCTGTTGCCCAGGCTGAAGTGCAATGGCACAATTTTGGCTCACTACAACCTCTGCCTCCCGGTTCAAGTGATTCTTCTGTCTGTCTCCCGAGTAGCTGGGATTGCAGGTGTATGCCACCATGCTTGGCTAATTTTTGTATTTTTGGTAGAGATGGGGTTTTATCATTTTGGCCAGGCTGGTCTCGAACTCCTGACTTCAAGTGATCCACCTGCCTTGGCATCTCAAAGTGCTGGGGTTCCCAGCCATCAAGTTCCAATCTTTTAAGGATAAAGAATACACTTGATCATTTTGGAAAGTGGGTGGAATTTTAAGATGGCCCCCAAGATTCCCGTATAATTCCCAAGACTGCTTCTATGAGGGGTTTTATATTGTCATTGGGTTATTTATGTGGAACAGTTGAAATTAAGGAAAGGAGATTATCTTGGGTAGACTTAACCTGTTTAGATGACCTGGGCTCTTCCTGAAGAGAGAGATTTAAAATGCAAAAGAAATTCCATGTGTAGTCTTTATTATTGGCTTGAAGATGAAGGAGGCCACATGGCAAGGGCCTGAGGGTGGCCTCAGGAGCTGTAAATGCCCCTTGGCTGGCAGCAAGGAAACAGAGACCTTAGTCCTATAACCACAAGGAACTGAATTCTGTGACAATCACTGGAGGAGGATCTTGAACTTCAGTTAAGAATGTGTTAGCCAGTCCCTTGATTTCAGCCCATGTGTATCTGAGCAGAGAATCCAGCCATGGTGTGCCCTACCTTCTGATCTACAAGCTGTGAAATAATGCATTAGCATTGTTTTAAGCCACTGAGTTTGTGGTGATTTATTATGGAGCAACAGAAAATGAATGGAAGACCTCACCTGTTTTCTCTTGACATTTGTGGCAGGCGAAACCACAGGAGGAGAGCAATGTTAGTGGCAATCAAGAGCTCTAATTTCAGAATCCTAGACTCAGGTTTGTGGTTCAATTCTACCCAATTGCAAACTATGTGAGTTCTGCCAAATGTGAAACCTCAGTTTTCTCACCTGCACAAAGGAAAATCATTATTGGTTTCTCTTAGAATTGTTGAGAGGCTTATATGATATAAAAAAGCAAAGGACTAAGAATTGTGGCTGGCACATGTAAGAGCTATATGTGTTAACTATTATTATCCTGGGGAAAAAAGGACTAGAACATTGATTTTGAGAGCTTGAAAATAGGAGTGTTCATTAATAAACCAGTAATTGTATACTTTTGGCAGTTTAACGATATATTATTTTTTAATCCTATGTAATCATCACTACCCTGTGAAGAAGATATTATTAACATTATTTCTTTTCAATGTTTTGTTCTGAAATAATTAAAGGCTTACATAAAGTTGCAAAAATAATACAGAGAGGCCCCGTATACCCTTCCTTCAGCTAAAGATGACATCTTACATCACTGTAGTACATTATCAAAACTAGGAAACGGACATTGGTACAATACAATTAACTAGACTACAGACCTTACTCATCTTACTCAAGTCTCACTGGTAATGACTTCATTTTGCAGATGAGAAAACAAGTTTACTTCAACTGCTGATTTCAATTGCCCCTTGAAAGTTGTGGTCAGATTACGTGGATTTATATTATAAATTGTTTGTCTCTATTGCCTATGTGTGCTTTGTGACAGATGAGTGTGGAAATATGTAGCACCACTTGACCACTCTAATGAAAACTCAAATGTACTTGTAATTCCAAAATTTTATTTTTGACAAGAAACATCTGTTTTTTTGGGGAAAGAAAGATTATATTGTTGATCTTGACTGTTTGAGGGCAAGCTGACATAGATGTTGACAAGATAACAATAATCCAGATAGATGCACAACAGTTTGTGCCCTGGTACCAAATTCCAACGCCCATAAATATCTGCAAAATAGTCTCAGTTTTTCTTCTAGTTATCACCAAAGGCAAGGATTCTCATATGAAATAAAGCTGAAAGTAACCTAGGAGTCAACTCCTTAAGACCTAGGTAAAACTGAACCTCTGCCAATTAGTCTGTGGGAGTTTTTAAGATTTCAGTAAATTCTTTGCAGGGATTATATTCCCTTCCCCTTGTTTGTCTCTAGGGATTCTATTCTGATATATTGTAATTTTATATTAATAAATATAGTATTTATTATATATAATCCCTTCATATATAAAATCATGGTTTTTTATATATAATATATGTAATATGTAATACATATGTACTATATATGGAATAAATATATACAAGGAATCTATTTTTAATACATATATAATAAATATATACTTCCTATATATGTGCGTGCATGTGTGTGTGTGTGTGTATATATATGTATGTGTGTGTATATATATATATATATATATATATTTTGTCCACAGTTTCTGGTTCATAACTCTCATAGCCTTTGTTACGGTCTTTTGTTATAATGTTGGGGCTCATTAGGTCTCAGAAGCAGGCCTTAGAAAAACATAATCTCTCTTTCTCCTCTCCTCCTTTTACCTGCCCAAGGCAGGACTCAATTTGATTGTTGGTTCAAAGACCCTCATTCCAGAGGGGATCCTGTGCCATACCCTAGAGGAAAGAAGGCTACAGAGAGAGGTCAAAAAAAGTCTGAACAGACAAACCTTACTGGGTTTAGATCACGTGCTTTTTGTTCAATCACATTTCCACATTGTTGTCAATCATTCCTATGTAATGAAGCCTCCACAAAAATCCAAGAGGACCAGGTTGAAAGCTTCTGAGGAATTGAACAGGGAAGGTTTCTAGAGGGTGGAGTGCCTGGAGAGGGTATGGAAGCTCCGTGTCCTTTCCTCTATAACACACCTGACTTGTCTCTTTATTGCTATCCTTTGTATCTCTCCTTTTTAATAAACCAGTAAACATAAGTAAATGTTTCTCTGAGTTCTTCGAGCCTCTGCAGCAAATTAATTGAGCCCAAAGAGAAGTTGAGGGCACCTCAACTTGAACCTGGTTGGTCAGAAGTTCCAGAGGCCTGGACTTTCAACTGGTGTTTGAAGAGAGGGCAACCTTGGGGACTGAGCCCCCATGCTGTGAGACATGAAACTATCTCCATGTAGATAAGATTTGAATTGAATTGGAGGACATCTAGCTGGTGTCCACTCTTTGGTGTATGGGAAATCCTACACACCTTTGGTCACAAATTCTTTTTCTTTTCTTATGCAGAGTGAGTTAGTTATCTCCAGTTCTTCCAAATCCAGTGCAAGAAACATTGCCACTTCAGGGGACTGACTGTGTGAATTATTGAACTGGAGATCTGGTATGATTAGGCTTTGAATTCCCACCCAAATTTCACCTTGAATTGTAATTCTCAGGTATTGAGGGAGGGTAGGAGGTGACTGGATCATGAGGGTGGTTTCTCCCGTGGTGTTCTCATGATAGTGAGTGAGTTCTCATGAGATCTGATGGTTTTATAAAGGGCTCTTCCCCCTTCACTGTCTCTCTCTTGTGCCTACTGCCATGTAAGATGTACTTGCTTCCTGTTCCCCAATGACTGTAAGTTTCCTGAGAGCTCCCCAGCTGTGCAGAATTGTAAGTCAATTAAACCTCTTTCCTTCATAAATGTGTTAGTCTGTTCTCATACTGCTATGAAGAAATACCTGAGACTGGGAAATTTATAAAGAAAAAGAAGTTTAATGGACTCACAGTTCCACATGACTTGGGATGCCTTGCAATCGTTGCAGAAGGCAAAGGAGGGATAAAGGCAGGCAAGAGAGCACATGCAGGGAAACTGTCCTTTATAAAATCATCAGATCTCATGAGACTTATTTACTATCATAAGAACAGTAGGGAGAAAACCCATCCCCATGATGCAATTACTTTCTACCAGATCCCTCCCACAACACATGGGAGTTATCAGAACTACAATTCAAGATGAGATTTGGGTGGGGACACAGCCAAATCATTTCAATAAATTACCCAGTATCAGGTATTCTTCATATCAGTGTGAAAACAGACTAGTACAGGTTCTTTCTCCTATACTCCATGTATGAGGAAAAGTAAAGGGTAGATGGGCTTCTGTTTTTGTTGTTCACATGCACATCTCTTCTATAACTTTCCCAGACAGTGGTCCACTTTCTTCAGTTTTATTTCCTTCAATGATAGAGTACTCACTATCTCCCACAGCAAGTAAGTCCATTTTCAGACAGTTCTAATTGTCAGAACCTTCTCTTATATATTGACTGGATATTTTCTTCATTGAAAGGCCTGCCCAACTATTTTGAATTCACACAAATGTGTGTCTAATAATTTCTCTTCCACACGACAGCTGTTGAAGGATTTAAAGACAAGGGTCACGTTACCTTTGAATCTTCCATTCTACGTGTCATTATTTCTTTTTATGGTTTCTTGAATGTCAAGACTCCCAGATTATTTATCATCAAGATGTGTCTCCTTAGACAGATTCCAGTTTGTCAGGCTTCAACTAAGGGTACAGCAGCCAGATATGAGTGATATACTTCAACTGTAGCTTAAGAGCACATATGACCTCATTTTCTTTACAGTATTTTCTTTCATTCAACTATGATTTCAAATTAGCTTATTTTCCTGTTTATTGTCTCAGGCCTTCAGTAGAATGTCATTTCATTGAAAACATTGTTCTTGTCTTTCTGTTTTCCATTTTATCATATACACGTCTGGCAAACAGAACATACTTAATAAGTGTATTGACTGAATGAATGAATAAATGAAGGAACTGTTTTTTCTCTAGCATCCCTCACAAATACTCATATATTTTGTATTCTTATATCTCACTTGTGAGTTCTTTTAGTGTCCTCAAGTGCTGCTTATAAAGACCTAAACAAAAAACTTAGAGGCCTCACTCAGCTTGAGTTTCACTTCTTTCATATGAGTATCTATTAATATAGATAGATAATAAAGATCTGAAAATTGATAGTTCAATATACATCAATATCTATCTTCTGACAAAAAGTAGAAGCAAAACAGAAATTGAATGATGCTCCTTTTTTCTATTACCCATCATTTTTTAGCCATTTTCTTCATGATCTGTAAGAAGATTTAAAAGGGCTCTTAAATTCAACAGGGTATGATGCCAGGTCTAGTGGGGATTCTGTACTGAATGCCTGAAACCTGCCTTGCTGATAGGAAAACAGAAGCCCATCTATCCTTCTTTACTTTTCCTCATACATGGATTTATATTTTTGATTATACCCCAAATTCTCTTCTATCTTGAGCCTTTCCTCTTCTTGTGTGTAATAATTATTGCATAATGCACAATAAAATGTTCTCAAGAGCAATAACCCTATTTGTTCTCTTCAACAGTGTATTCAAATTTGATTGTTGTTTCAGCAGTTGATATTCAAAACTCAGGATAACTTGTATGACTTTAAGGAAATCCTTGAACTCAAATGATCACACATGCCTTGGTTCAGAGGAAGTTGATTTGGTTCTACCTGCATATCAAGAGCCAAAGGGAGGAAGGTAAGATCTACAGAAGAAAAACTTATCAAGTGGTGAGGGCAGGAATAGCCATTGAATTTTCATAGTCATATTACAGACCATTATGTAGATGCTAAATTTAGAAACTCACCCTCTAATAATTTTGAAAAGTGTCCAAATATATTATTTGCTTTAAAAAACAAGTTGTGGCAAAGTGCAAATAGTATGATGTATCCATAAATATCAAATGATGAAAATCTTTGTGTGTATGTTTGTTTAGTACGTGGAGAAGGCTACAGGAAGGATACTCACTGGTGTTAGTTAACCTAGGAGGTAAGTAATAAAAAACATGAAGTGTGGTTGATGGCTACAGGTTTTCTTTATGTATGTTGTGTTATTTTCTTGGTTATGAAAAATATGTATTAATCTGTCTCCTAAAAAAGAGAAAGTTCAAAAAAAAATTAAATGAAAAATAAATCTCAAGGCTCATAACTCTCCAAAAGAGAAACAAGAGTAAACCTGGGGAAAAGTAGAATCTTTAGGCATGTTCTACCTGTTTCATCTCATTACTCCCTGTGATGGTTAATTTATGTGTTAACTTGAATAAGCTGAGTTGATGCCAGATACCAGATAGCTGGTAAAACATTATTTCTGGGTGTGTCTATGAGGCTGTTTCTGAAAGAAATTAGCAGTAGAATTGGTAGATTGAGTAAAGAAGGTTGTTCTCACCAATATGTGTGTAGAGGGACATCATTCAATTTATTGAGGCCCCAAATAGAACAAAAAGGCAGAGGAAGAATAAATTTATCTTCTTGAGCTGGAGTGTTCATCTTCTCCTGCCCTTGGGCATCAGAGTTTCTGGTTCTCAGGCCTTTGGACTCCAGAACTTATACCAGCTGTCCCCCCGACCCTGACCTTATTTTCTGGCCTTCAGCCTTGGACTGGGATTATATCATTAGCTTCTCTGGTTCTCAGGCTTTTGAACTTGTACTGAATTAACCAACTTCCCTGGCTTTCCAGCTTATAGACAGCAGAGTGTACTTCTTGGCTTCCATAACTGTGTGAGCCAATTCTCATAATAATTCTCTCTTTCTTTCTTTCTCTCTCTGTCTCTCTCTACACACTGCCCCCCACCACAAATACATTTATATATATAAATTTAAAAATATATTTAAATAAATAACACATAATATTTAATCTATTATTTATTTAAATATAGAATATAAGTTTATTTTATATTTAAATATGCTCTTGAAATATATTTAATATATAATTAATTTATATTCTTTTATTTGAACATATATGATTTAAATATATAAATATATATTATATATTATAATATATAATATAGATATATAATACAGAGAGGATGAATTCTTTACAAATTACTTAGTCTGTGGTATGCTGTTACAGTAGCATAAAACAAACCAAGACAAATCCTGATTTCTCATCCCTCTGTCCAGTGTTAGGGCCCATCCATGAATTGGTTCTGAGCTCATTGAGAAGCCCTGTGTGACCACATGAACATCTTTAAATATTGTTTTTCGAAATGTGGTCCAGAGGCCACTACATCCCAGTGATGGGGAAGTGAAGTTATTAAAATGCATATTCTGGCATATTCCTTGATCCTACCACAGATAGCTTTATTCAATCAGAATCTCTGTGTCTTGAACCTCAGAACATGCATATTATATTCTCTACTCTTTCCCTTCCCCTTTAACACATACCCAGGTGATTCATTTGTAACGTCATATGTGAAAACAATGGTGTTCGGAGTCTCCTTTTTCTTAATCACCTAGCTGGAACTTTCTAGATTTTGTTCATAGGGAGCTCTCTTGCAAAAACTTGGGCCATAGAGTTATACGACTTCTTTTCTGAACTCCTTGCAATAAACTCCCTTGAAAGAATATACAAATTGTTTTAGGTTAGTGAATATAAACTTCCATAATTTTTAAACTCCAGCCAGTCTGTTAGAACTCATACTGATGAGGTGCTTGTTGAGGGTATAAAAGGGCCCTCTTCAATAATAACTAGGTGGGATCTATTTATTTCTAAGTGCTGGCTATTAATGAATAAAAATAATCACATGGTGCAGTCCAGAGCCAGTGTGATTTGTAATTGTATAAAAAGAGACACAATTAACACCAGGCTTGGAAACTGCTATTGTAATTAGCATTTGGTGTGAAAGGATCATAATTTTTTTAAAAGATATAGGAAGAGAAGACTTAATATGCCAGTTGGTTTTTGTATACTAGCTAAATGGCTTAATTATCACTGTTAGAAACTGGATTTTGAAACTGCAGTACAAATTGGCGAGGGCTGAACTTTGTGTTGAGATAGGTGACATCAGAGAAAGGAAAGAAAAAAAGGGAGAATTAATGCGTATCCCACTAGGTCCTTTTGCTATTTCATCTCATTGAATCTACAAAACAATTCCATTTGAGGTTTATGGAAGCAAGGAGTAAAGGATATTCAGAGATGCAATGGAAATGCCGGTTGGTCCTATGAAATGAGGGATACTCAGGGCTCCCCTACAGCTGTACTTCAAGGTAGGCAGAGGAGGAGAGGTACTCTGAGAACTGTTTATATCTTCTCCAGAATTCCACTTTCTGTTTAGGGAGGTCATCTCAATCTTGCCCGACACAGCCCACTCCATACTTCTTAGCACCTTCGTATTTCTCATATTTCATATTTCTTCGTATTTCATATTTCTCAAGCTCTCTGCCTTGAATTTCCTGCCTTGTCCATTTTGCTACTTTAAATTCCAACTACTCCTTTTGCATCTACTCAAGTCACATCTTAACTAGGACAATTTCTTGCAGAATTCTAGCCAACTGTGAAGTTCCATATCATTTCTAGTCAATCAGAGCTGGGATACCCCACCATTAATCATCCATGGATGTTTCCTTCACCTCAGCTCTGCCTTTTTCATGTAGATGCATGTGGCTTGTCATATCAAGAATGGATTTAGGGAAAGAGGGGATGCATCAGTTGGAATGAAGGTCAGTCAAGAGTGACAGAAAAATCAAAATGATGGTGGCATATGAAACAAGATATTTGTTTCTTTTTCATGTAAACATATACAGTCTAGGGTTGATACAATGGTTCTCTGATTGTTGAAAACCCAGGCTCCTTGTTTATCTGCCATCTTCAATATATGGCTTCCATTATTAGTTTCAATATTTTAATTTATGTTGACAATGTACCCAAATAATAACTAACATTGACAGAATAATTTTCATGGTCCAATAACTTAGGCCTCCCCCTTCCTCCAAGCAGAGATCAAGACAAAAGCTTGCATATACAAGGTTTATTTGGGAATGTGACATTAAGGGTCAATAGTGAGGGTCAAGGAAGAATCTGACAGAGAAGGAGGAAACAAAGGCAACTATGTGTTATGCAGAGAGGCTGCTGGCCTTAATCCCTTGGAACATTACAAGGAGCTGTTAAAAGGTAATTTTGCAAGTAGAATATAGTCGTAATTTTCATAGGGATATGAAACTGAGCACATGTTACATATTTAACTCATAATCAATGAGGGAACTACCCAGATATTTTACCTACTTCAAAAGAGACTCCAAAGAACAAATACATGTATAGATTGGGGATATTAAAATGAAGGTGCAAATGGAGGCAAAACCAGTTTTTACCCTAGTGGAAAGGTAGTCTTTTGTGCAGGACACACTTGGCTTGTCTACAGCCAAAAATTATTTTGTCTTGCTATCAGTCATTTATAATTTAGAGAATTGTAAGATAGCTTCCATAGAACAGATAACCTGGGGCAGTGGGAGGGGATAGCTGCAGGGTCTACACAATGCATAGTTTTCCATGAAAGCATACATTTTCCCACACAGAGTTGTAAGGAAATGTTCACAATTGTCATTTTCCCTTGGTCAAGGATGCCCCACGACTCCAGGTTGGACATGTTGAGTACCAGCCACTACCCTGCAGATGCCCCACACCACCAAGGCAGGAAAGCCTGGGAGCAGGAAGCTAGAGGAACATGGTATGCACATCAGGTCACATCTTCACAAAGCTGGCCAGAGCCTGCATGGACCTATTTAATGCAGCAGTAGCTAAAAGAAAAGGTGAGGCTACGAGAATTGACATTGGTATACTTTATTCATGTTATATATATCCTCCAAATAAATATATTTTATAGATGGGAAAACTGAGGCTCAGATGGGGTTGAATTCCATTGGCCAAGATCACACAGTCAATTCAATAGGAGATTCAGATATCTAATCTACACAGTCTGACTCTAGCCATCACTCCAAACACTAACATTTTACTTGCTATGTTGCTTTCTATTTGTGACACTAAACTTAATCCGTTGCTTAGAGTAGAATTTAAGTGCCAAAGAGAATAGCTACAATTGCTGGATTTATTTAAAACAAAGGACAAAAATCCTCAATGGAAAACTGTTATGACATCAATGGCTCAGCTGGAGCAGGAGACGATTGATGGTGTGTTTAATGTCATTGGTGTTGCCTGATCTTAGAACCCTACAGGCACCCCCACCCTACCCCTCACTTGACCTTTGCTGAACCAGTGGTAACATTTCTCCTCTTTTTCTTCAAAGCCAGAATGTATTATGAAAGCAAGTATGGGGCTATCTGGAAAAGGGGAAACATTGCCTGCACAAAATCACTCCAAAAATTTAGTAAGTCTTAGTGAAAGCAAAATCTGAAAGCAGCTTGGTCCCCACTGTCACCAGCTGTACAAATTATTGTCCCTAGTTTGCAGGTAGTAGAGCTGGGATTGAAAGGGCGGGTTCTCAGAGAACCACTGGACACTTAATCACCGATCTCTGGGGACTTATAGGTTAGGCTAGGTGAAACATTTGAGCGTGATGATTCATTTCTGTGGTGTACATTTGAGGCTGATTATATATACATATGTTCCCTTAGTTGTGATTTATCTTCTTCTCTGAAAATATTTTTAAGCCTAAAAATCCTTTTCATGCCCCAGTGGGAAAGCCTCCTGTGGTTACCTTCAGCCAGGTTACTTTGACAATAAGAAATCAAGCTACATTTGTGAGTGCCTCTCATTGCTGCTTGGTGTAAGTAAATATTACTGACTTTAGAATTTGTCTGGAAAAAGAAAAGCGCCACCCTAGTGGGTCACGGCAAGAAGAGTTTGCAGAATTTAGTGATCACATTTATTATACGGGCTTTCTGACCTTGGGCAGGTTGCTGATACCCTGGCATGTTAGAAGGAGTTAGGGGTGAGGACCCCTCACCTCCTTCAGTGGGACTGGGGAAGGCAGAATAAGAAGAATGCATTGGGAATTACCTCGCAAACGATTAAGTACTGCACTTACTTGAGACTCAGCAGATGCTAATACCTTTCTCTCTGACCTTCAATAAAGAAAGGCTGAGGGTGTGAATTTTCTTCTGAACTCAGCCAAGGCCACAATGCAGTGGGCTAGGCTGATGTCATCCAGGTATGTGCTAACATTATCCAAGGCTAAACCTAGAGGAAAGGAGAGAAATAGTGTCTCCTGGCTTGTCTCTGGGAAAGATCCCATGATTATAAAATCATGTGTTTTTTTGGTCATATCCCAGATTCTATGCTAAGCACTTTCTATATGTTCCTTATGTAAATTTCATAGCAGCTCTAGGAGGTAAGTCCTGTCATTTGCCCCATTTCTCATATGAGGAAATAGAGGCATCAAAGGCTTCAGCCATATGCTCACCATCACGCAAGTCTAAGTAGCAGTGCCAGGGTTTGACCTCAGACTCCAAAACCCACCCTCTCAACCACTATGCCAGGCTTCCCAGTCATCACAAGGCTTTGGTCAGAATCTGATGGTTCAAGATTGCACCCTGTCACCCCAGGGGTTCTGGAAAACTTTCTGGTGCTTTCCTCTCTTCAAATCCTTGTCACCTTTCCTCTTTTGCCTAGGATAACCTCCCTCTGGACATGATCATAGACTAAGTCTTATTCACTGTGTTTTACTCAGCACAGGATAGGTGACCAGTAAATATGATTTTGTGAGAATAAAGGAACAAGTGGATGAAAGAATGAGTGAATGAATAAAATGAGGGGAATGGGCATTATGAACCTGATGATGCCTGCAATATAAATCACTGTTCTTGCTGACTGACCATCTTTCTCAAGCCTTGGATTAAGAAGGGCAAGTAGCGGCCAAGAGTGGTGGCTCACACCTGTAATCCCAGCACTTTGGGAGGCCAAGGTGGGCAGATCACAAGGTCAGGAGTTCAAGACCAGCCTGGCCAACATGGCGAAACCCCATCTCTACTAAAAATACAAAAATTAGCTGGGCATGGCGGCATGTGCCTGTAATCCCAGCTACTCGGGAGGCTGAGGCAGGAAAATTGCTTGAACTGGGACCCGGGAGGCAGAGGTTGCAGTGAGCCACTAGGAAGGGTTGACCATCTGCTGTAGAGTTTGAGAGGCCTGATCTATTGTCTGCATGAGGGCTTCTGTTTTTATTTTATTTTCCTTGTGGTCAGCCCCATTGTGGTCACACCTAGTTCAAGAAAATCTTCAACAATTTTTCTCATCCTCTGTCAGACTGACTCCATTGAGGATAAAGAACCCAGTCTAAATTGCTCATTGATCCCTGGAACCGTACTTTGTTTGAAGGCACACAGAATTCTATTTTTCTTGTAATATTTGCATGGTTACCAAGAAGGCCTAATGTTCCCATCAGCTTGGCTAAACTTTAAATGGACTTCTTTCTGACTCCAGGCCCCTAACCTTCCATTTCTTAAAGCATTTTCTTTAGAAAAGTTGAAAATGTAAATTATTTCTTTGTCCTTTCAAGATTTGCTCCGTTTTGCTCAGGAATGTCTTTCTCAAGAACCTGGGAGCCATCATTTTGAAATGTCATTGTCCAGAAAGATAGGGCCCCTATCTTCTGGTCTTTGTGGGAGAGTGGGAAACTAACTCCCATAAGTGACAACTAACAATAACCAATAATGTCCCAATCACATTGAACAACCTCCTCCCTAATACCATTCATTATTTTTCCATTAGCTCACTCTAGTATTTAAAAATCCTTTTGTTTCAGTGAAGTCCAGTTCAATTATTGCAATAGTCTAGACCCCTATAGCATTGGTCTTGAATAAAGTCTTCCTTGTCATTTTAACAAGGGTCCAGTGTAATCGTTTCTTGCAAAATGGACAGAATATTCAATAGTATTAACCATATGGAAGCAACGTTATTATAATTTATAATTAAAAACAAAAAAATTGCAGTTATTCTTAGTTCTTTCCTTTCTCATACTCCACACTTCTTAGGAAATCAGCCTGGCTCTACCTTCAAAAGTTATTTAGATTCTGACCATATCCCACATCTCCACTAAACCACCCTGGTCTGAGCCACTACCCTTTCTTGGCTGGATTATTTCAACAGCACCTTCATTGAATTTACTGCTTTCACCCTTATCTCCCACTGCCAACTCTATAGTCTACTTTGCACAAAGTAGTCAGAGTGAGACAGTATTAACTCTCTATTAATTCTCTGCCAGTCTCCTTCCATATTCTCTGAAGGAAGGCTACCAGTGATGCTCTTTGCTTGGGCCCAGTGGTTCTCAAAATATGGTCCATGGACTCACAACATCAGCGTCACTTGGGAATGTTGAGAATTTGAATTCTTAGGCACTACCCCTGACCTGCTGAAGAAAAGATTCTTGGTGTCAGATCCAGCAATAGGTATTTTAAATGAAGCCCACTGGATAGCTCTGATGCACGTTAGAGTTTGAGAATCCCTTCTCCACTCTATTTCTCTTCTTGAAATGCTCTTCCTTCAGTTATCTGCTAGGCAAACTCCTCCCCATCCATAAAGCTGTTGCTCAAATCTTGCCTTTTCCTTGAGAATTTTCCTTTCTCCATTCTTGTTGCCTCTCACTCAACTATTCTTTTTTCCCCCTCATGGCATTTAACAGCTTCTAAAGTAAAGTTTACTTCTTCATTATCTATATGGTTTCTTATCTATTAGGTACCTGCCTGGAATATAAGCTCCATGGGAGCAAAAGTCTTTATTTGTTTTGCTCGCTCTGTACTCTAGGCATCTAAAACAGTGCCTGGTGTAATGTACACTTGATAGATAATTTGCAAGTGTTATCACTGAGGAGCAAGCTGCAGTTTAGGTTAACACCTCTTTAACTTTTGGTGATCCTCTGTCTTTTTTACTTTACAAAAAAGACCAGATCTCAGACTGAGAGCCTTTGTTAAGTAAGAATATTTAGCTGGAATTTTAACAAATTAACTGTATTTTCATTTTATTTACTTTTGCAACCTCTGTGTTTGGCAATAGATTCCAGTTTTCCACTAACTAGTTAAGACTTCCTTTTGAAATAACATTAAGTAAGGGACTAAAAAATATATTGAATACGTAATTGTGCTGATGCGGCAAGATTCACAGAGGATGTGTACAAATGATAGGCATTTGGGAAATGCTGATTTTGATGGCAAAGGAATGCCTAAGAGTGGTGACATGAGAGTCCAGCAAGTGGGGGGATGTCTGGGGCAGGTGAACCTTCTAACAAGTTTCTGCCCACTTCTAGGCTGTGGTCCACCCCAGCTGGGGAGGATGGGAGCTGGCAGGAAGACAAGCATGCAACTCAATATGTTTTAGTCACTCACATATTTTGATCCCCACCTTTTGCTTTCCCTCTTGGGGTCTAAGAAACATACATGAAATAGAATTTTACAGTTCAATATTTGTATCTTTCCTGGAGTTCTTGTCTTGGCTCTCTTTGTAACGAAGAAAATTCTCCTCTGTGGCTTCATTTCTGGCCAAAAGCAAGAGGCTAAGAGAACACAGGCTGAATTCCACCAAAAACTACTGTTCATTAACTTCCAAATATGTCCTTTCAGCACTGCCGCGATAGCCTGCCAAGATCTTGCTCTCTTGTGACACCCCAAGGACAGAAATTTGATCAAGATTTCTTGCATTTCTAAGAAAGACACTCAGTTCTATAAAGATGATTGAGTGTGGGACCGAGAGGTTAAATGTTCCTCCAAGTGCTGCCAATGTCACTTAGACATACTTGAAACTCAAGATGAAGAGTACAAAGGCTTTAATAAAATGACTCTTGAAAATTGTTCTTGCCTTCTTGTTTTGTATTCCAGCTCTGATTCTTTCTAGGGGTGTCCAAAAATCCAATCTAGCCTAAGGATTGTTTTAAGATGAAGAGAATGTTCATTGGTGGATGAAATACTGGACCAGATGCCAGAGACCTCGGGTAGAATTCTGACAGCTATAGCAATTGCTTGCCACAGGAGAGTAGAGTACTCTGATTCTCCAGCAGCAGCTGCTGGTGGTACTTCTCCCATATCTCCTTAGTACTCAGCACTGGTACATGTCACTGGTTTCCTATTTATTATAAGCATTTGCAATTTTCTGTCTAGGGCATCTCTGACTGTAGGGCCTGATTAGTCCACAGCTAGAGTGGACTGGAAGAGCCTGGGAAATACATTCTCAGAAACTTTCCTTAAACCATGAGGGAAAGAGCTGGTGGCTAAACATTCCAGCTTCCTCACCCTCTGTGGGGCAGCTCTGAGGGGTGATATGTGTACTCCCAGATCTAGTCTGGGAGTCTCCAGCAGTCTATTAGTCTGTTAGTCTCCAGCAGGACTAAGATTCTGTTGTCTACATTAGCAGCCTGCTCATTAATATGCCCTGTCCTATCTATCTTTCCTTACCTAACTCTCTTTTCCATTTTTTTTTTCTGCCTGGGCTTCCTTTCTTCCCAAAGCAACTGCTTACACTCAAACTCTTATCTCACGGTCTGAAAAATGGGACTAGTAAATTTTCTAGCTGCCTCATGAGGCTTTCTTGAGGACCTAAAGGGATACTTCTTAGAAAAACGTTGTCATATTATTGCACAGTTAGAAAATATGGCATATGAGGCACTCTTAGAATCAGAGGGAAAGGCTAGATCAGGAGTCCTAAACTTCAGACCCACCATGGTAGTCTTGTGGCCAGCCAGGGTATAAAAATGGAGCATACTCCCTCCAGTTCTTCATAGACCCCACCCACTGTCTTGTCCTATCTCCCAATTTCTTCTAATAATTATGTTACCCATCTTGCCCTTAAAGGCACCTAGCCCTCATGTTCTACCAGAAGTAAGGATGAGGGTTCTTTATAATTTTATACCACCAGGATCTTAATGCTGATCTACCTAGGAGTAAAAAAGGCTGATTCACAAAGAATCACCTTCACCTAGAAACATCTGCATTGCTTGTTGGTTTGTGTTTTGAGCAAGGCTAATGGTATTATACTTAGAACATCTATCAAGTACCTGCTACTTACAGAGCATTATATTAAGCACCTATTTTATGCGAACTGTTGCAGCTCTTGCACTAATGAAAACATGGGGCTTAAAATTTTTTCTGGCAGTCATGACGTTAGGAAAAGCTGGCCTGCACCTGATGGGTTTCTCCTTTTCATGGGAAAAGTAGGAAACTAAGTGAGAAAATGTTAAAGCAAGGTATCAACAATGGTAAAGATAATTCAGAGATACTTCCCTCCCACCCACAGCTGAAAGGAAGGCATTTGCTCAAGTCACCTCCAGTATGAAGAGCAATGGTGAGAATTGTGAAGAAGCAGCAAGCTAATAAGAATAAAGAGACACTACTAAGGGTAATTGAAGACTGATCTTTTGCTAAATTTGTCACCATATATAATACAAATTCTTAGCTTTGCCCTGGATGACTAAAAGAGCAAATAATACAGTACAGAAAACATATCTTACTATCGAGTAACCAAACACCAGAGAATATAGAGGGTAATGCAAAGCGAATTTTTACTTTCATTCTCAGAAAATGAAATTCCCTCCTTTTCTTCCCTCTTCTTCCTCTCTTAATCTTCTCCAATTTCTGTCTTCTGCCTTGTACACACCATGAGTTTTGACAAATATATAAAGGCATGTATACCTTATAGTGTCACACAAGGAGTTTCACTGCCCTGAAAGTCTTCTGTGCTTCCCCTGTTTATCCCTTCTGTAAGGTTATTCTTGTAAGGATATTGCCGAGTTTAAAATGAGGAAACTGAGGCCAGCACGAGACAAATTAAATTCTAGTTTATTCAGCTCCCGGGTGAGGTTCTATGGCCCCAGGGGAGGGAGAGAGAGAGGCCAGAGAAGTTGCGTCCAGCCGTTCTGGGCATGGGGGTGGTGAGGGCAGTAGATTGGTCAGTGGGGAAACAAAGCATGGGCAACTGCATTGGTCATAGAGAGACTGGACCTGGACTTGGCAACTTGCCATTGGTAGTCTAGCAGGTCTATGGACAGGTGGGCTGGAGAAGGTAACAAAGCATGGGCACCTGTATTGGTCAGAGAGAGAGACTGGACCCGGACTTGGCGAGCTGCCATTGGTTAGGCTCTCGGCGGGATATTTGAATTTTGGGCTGACAGTATGATTTAGTGCTGAGTGTGGGGCGAGGGGTGGAATGCAGGAGTGGGTGTGGGGAGCCTGCATGGAGAAGGCAGGCGCCAGTAGGATGTCCGGCCTCCTGATAAGTGTTATCAGGTGCGGAGGGGGTGAGTATTGTCTATCCGGCTCCTGGCGAGGCTATCGGCCTTACATCCTGACCTCTTTGATGATATAGGGCGCCGTTTCTCTTCTGACTACTTCCTGCTGAATAGGGGCGGAGTGAGGGAGAAGGGTTAGTTGGCCAGTGCCTCGGTTGGGAGCCGGACGTGTGGGTGAAGTAGCATCTGGTTTACAGCCATCCTGGAAATTTTTTTTATGTGGGCCTGTAAAAACCTGAGGAAAAAAGGGGCTGACATTAACAGAAGGCAAATGACGATAATGGGAGTGATAATAGGGTTTAGCCAGGTAAGCATGGCGGATTGTCACTAGTTGAGGGGCGAGACTGATGCATTTTGCTTTTAACGGAGGTCTTCTTGGAGGCGATAGAGAGCGTTGACATTTTCCTCTACAAGGCCTGTTTTATTGATATAATAGCAACACTGTTCATGCAGAAACAGACAGGTGCCTCCCTTTTCTGCTGTTAGTAGGTTAAGGGCCCGTTGGTTCTGGAGAGTTACCTGGGCCAGTGACGTGATTTGTTGCTGGAGGGAGGCCAGGGAAGCGGCCGATGCTTTGATAGCCACGTGAAGCTTGTCCTTTAGTTGAGTGGCAGAAGTGACACTGTAGCCTAGAGAGCTGCTACCCAGTTTGGCTGCCATCAGAGAGGCTGTGAGAGAGAGACCTACGACTATCGGGAGGAAGACTGCTTGTCTGTTTCAGTGACTGAAGGAAGGTGGAAGGAGGGAC
>CAUYLG010053823.1:0-12622 GCA_963573385.1 Cacajao melanocephalus | reverse complement strand
CCACTTTTGAATGGGTTTGTTTGTTTTTTTCTTGTAAGTCTGCTTTAGTTCTTCGTAGATTCTGGATATTAGCCCTTTGTCAGATGGATAGATTGCAAGTTTTTTTCCCATTCTGTTGGTTGCCAGTTCACTCTAATGATTATTTCTTTTGCTGTGCAGAAGCTCTGGATTTTAATTAGGTCCCATTTGTCTATTTTGGCTTTTGTTGCCAATGCTTTCGGTATTTTAGTCATGAAGTCCTTGCCTATGCCTATGTCCTGAATGGTTTTGCCTAGGTTTTCTTCTAGTGTTTTTATGGTGTTAGGCCTTATGTTTAAGTCTTTAATCCATCTGGAGTTAATTTTAGTGTAAAGTGTCAGGAAGGGGTCCAGTTTCTGTTTTCTGCACATGGCTAGCCAGTTTTCCCAACACTATTAAGTAGGGAATCCTTTTCCCATTGCTTGTTTTTGTCAGGTTTGTCAAAGATCAGATGGTTGTAATTGCGTGGCATTACTTCCCAGGTCTCTGTTCTGTTCCATTGGTCTATAACTCTGGTTTGATACCAGTACCATGTTGTTTTGATAACTATAGCCTTGTAGTATAGTTTGAAGTCAGGTAGTGTGATGCCTCCAGCTTTGTTTTTTGTTTTGTCTTGTTTTTTGCTTAGGATTATCTATAGAGGGTCCCTTCTCTTGCTCTCTCACCCTTTCTTTTGTTTTGAATTTTTTTTTTAGCTTTATTGAGGTATAACTGATGTAGCAAAAATTGCACACATTACATGTGTACCTCTTGATGAGTTTGAAAATGTGACAACACACATGAAACCGTCACCACAACCAAGGCACTAAACATATCCATAACCTTCAAAAATGTTTTTATGTTCTTTTGTGGGGTTTGGGGAGTTTGTTGTTATTGTTTGTTTGATAAGAACACAATGTGAGATTATCCTCTTACATTTAAAAGTATACAATACCATATTGTTAAACCTAGGTACTATGTTGTACAGCAGATATCTAGTACTTTTTCATCTTGCATAATAGAAACTTCATACCCATTGAAAAATAATCTGCCATTTACCCCTCCTCCCAGCCCCTAGCAATCACCATTCTAATCTCTGCCTCTATGGGTTTGATCATTTTAGATACCTCATATAACTGGATTCATATAGTATTTGTCCTCCCGTGACTGGCTTGTTTCACTGAGCACAATGTCCTCTAGGTTCACACATGTTATCACAAATGGCAGGATTTCTTTGCATTTGTTAAGGCTGAATAATATTCCATTGTATGTATATATCACACTTTCTATATCTATTCATCTGTCGATGGACATCTGGGTTGTTTCCATATTCTGGCTATTATGAATAATGCTGGGATGAAGATGAGGTAGAGAACACATTGAAACCATAGCCCCTTCCAACTCTCTTCCCATCCCCCAATCTGTAAGACCCATAGTTCCTCTCCAACAGGAAAATCATGCTCTGATATCCACCTGCATTACATCTACTCTAGTACTTTAATCGAAAAACTTATGCCTTGAATCCTCTAGAATCTTAGATCTTGATATTCAAAATTCAGGCTTTTGCAATCAAATCTTTTTCTGGCAAATAGTAAAGAGGCTCAAGAATCCATTTTGAACCTCAAATTTGAGAACGGGTTTCTTGTTTTCTCTGCTATAATATTCCTTCCAGAAGAAATTGATACTTCTATTCTAGTTTGAATAGTGAGAATATACCAGAGATTAAAAGGAACGAACAGGAATTTCTCTAAAGGGTTAATATATTAAAGTGTTGTACGCTATTCATCAAGTGTGAGGAACGTTTACCAAAGGATTTTGTCTTTGTGTGGCTGTACACACATGCAGCATGGCAGGAATGCAGACCATATGCACTGTTGCGCTGCTCTGGACCCCATCAGCCTGTTTTTTTTGTTTTACTTTCTATTTGTCAGCAATATCTGGTTATATGCTCATCAGAAATATTTCATTTCCATCATTATTCAAGTGGCTTGGATTCAGAGGCACTAGATTCATAGAATATGCAGATAAAAAGTAGCCTATTCAATACGTTTCAGTAGTAGCCAAGAAAATTTGGGCACCAAGCAGGAAAAACAAAAATGGAAAAGATTTATGTGCTTAAGATTTAATAATTGGGTATCATTCTTTGAAGCAAAAAAGAATGGAAAAAATACTTTATCAGTACTAACGCTCGTTAGTTCTTTTAATACCAATTGTAATGTCCTGAAACCCTTTGTCTTTCCAAAAATGTTTTATTATATTTGATAATTTTTTCATTGAGATGAACTGAAATAGCTCTAAAAGAAACTTCTATACAGCTAGAAGCCTTGGAGCAGATGAGAGTTTGGGTAAGCTCAGTGAGAATTTATATCTGTGTCAAGCTACCCTACCTTATAATTTTTTTCCTGACTTACATACAACTTTGATTGAATATGGCAATTTTCTATCAACCACAGTTAGATGAGATCTTTACAGAAGCCATTTCAACCCGAAACTCACAAAAGTTCAGATGTTTAATGTTTCAGTGTTCAGTAATTTGTACAGACTCTTACTGTCTCTGATTTAAATATGTTCTGCTGTGGTAAAAACTCAATTCCGTATGCTCAATGCTTAACACATCAGAGGTTTATTTCCTGCTCTAGTCATTGTCCAATGTGGACCAGGTGGCTCTCTTTGGTGGCTCTTCTCCATGTGATGACTCTGGGATCTGGGTTGCTTCAAACATATGGCTCCAAATTTCCATGGAAGAGAAGACAGAGCTAAAGTGTCACTCTGAGTGATCTTTGGACTTAGGTCTATCAATAGCTTATGTTACTTTTGCCTATATTTATTGACTAGGGTCACATCATTTCCAACCGAATTGCTAGGGAACCTGGGAAAGACAGTCTTCTTTTATTCCTAGGGAAAGGAAATGTTTTGATTAACACAAAGTGCAATCTCTGCCACATTGACTATTTGCCTTCCAGACAGGTTATACTGATTTACATTCTCACCTTTAGTAAAAGAGACTACTTACTTTCATTCACTATTGTCTATAACAGTTGTTATATTTCTTACTTTACTTTTTATCATTTTACAAACTGAAAAAAAGTCAACTTCAATTTTTTTATTTAATTTTATTAATTTTAAAATTAAAATTAGCCACTTACACTTACTTATCTTGTTTTATAAATTTCCTATCCATTAAGTGTAACAGCTGAATTAATTAAGCGGCTTGATAGAGTGGGGGGAAAGGACTAGATTTTGAGTTAAAATATTTAGCTTTGAGTCCCAGATCTATCACTTATTGCCCACATCCTTTTGCCCTCCTTAACTTCAGTTATTTAAATGTAAAAGAGGGAAAATAACATGTATTTCACAGGACAATATAGGAGTTAGCAAAATATATGTAAAGTATACATATTTTAAATATATATCATTCATTTATGTTCTTATAAAACTTCATAGATTCCTTTACTGAGCCACATATTCTGTTTTCAATAATTTCTTCTGTTTCTTCCACTAGATCATAAGCTTTTTGAAGGGATAGCATTTGTGTTTGTATTCCTGGAGCCTACCACAATTTCTAGCATACAGTAAACTTTAAATAATTGTTTCTTGAATGAGTAAATAAACAAATTGATGATATTGGATCCATTTTAGACTTTACAGACTTAAAAAAACTGCTATATATTTATTTATGGAATTTTCAAAACAATGCTTGGCACAAGCATGGTAGATATCATGAGCTTCTGAAACAAAATGCTAGACAGCCTCAAATATTTTATACCCTCTGTTCTTTGCTGGGTATATCCATTACTGTTTACCTATAGATAAAAGGGGGGCTAACCTTTAAACCGTGAAGTCAGTACCACATCCTTGTTCTTAGCTCCTAGGTAATGCTCTCCAGCTATATAGCTTCACAGAGTTTACTCTCAGAATGCCTGCTATGCCCTTAGCCCCCTTCTAAGAGTTCCTGTCCATAGATTCTTGCTAAAGAAAGTAGACATAGTCAATTCCTTTAACTTCTATGGCCATGTGTTCTACTACATATCTCTACCACCCACTTATGTTTTGCTCTAGTGGAGAGACCAGACCCAAAGGCAGTGAATCCCTGAGGGGATCATTAGTCCAGAAAGAGGCCATGTACTTCAGCTTTGTCCAACAGGTATGACAGCAGTTAACCAAAACTTATCAAATTCTTACACTTTGGGAATTTGGGCTTTGAAATACAGAACTGGGCAGAGAGTAAAGGATGCCAAGGCAGAAAGACAATGAGAATGCAGCACACAATTGTCAAAGTCAAATGCTTGCTCTCCAAAATATCACTGCAACAGCCTGTTGATAAGATAAAGCTAAGTGTATTGTCTACCTACTAAGAAAGAACATCAAGAAAGTCTTATTAACAAAGCCAGGATACTGATTGACATTTTGAAGTCTGGTTTAAGATGGGTTCTTTTGATGAGGGAGAGGAGCTTAATTAGGATGAGATCAGGGTTATGATAAAATAATTTAGGATTATTGCAGACAGCTAGGTGAGAATTTTAAGAGAATGAGCTCAAAGAGTCTTGGGTATGAACTGGTTTAGGTTATTCTATAGAAGAGTTCATTGATCTTTGGGGAAGCTACTTGAACAAGCAATAATATTATTTGTAATTTTTATCTTCCTGGGGAAGAATTTTATTCAATAGTAAAGTTATATTGAGGAAGACAGTCAGCTGCATGGACAATTTTGATTCTCATCACAAAGAAAAAGAAGCTTCAGGTAGAAAAAAACTGTTCAGAGCAGAAACACAGAGGATCTGAAACACACCAATAGGTGAGGGCCCGATGACCAACCTGTGCTGCAGAAAGGATGTTTTTTTTCTCTCTGATCCAGCCTTTCTTGCCCTAGACAATCTGGATCATCATGCTATCCAGTCAATAACTTGTACACTTTTCTCATGTTGAGCAAAAAGAATAAACCAATCCAAATGGAGTATTCCATGCTAAGCCTTGGGCTCCCAAGTGTAAATTCTCACTTACAGTTCCATTCAACAACTTTGGAGTTGGAGAGAATCCCATTTGGATATGAGAGAAAAAAATTACTAAGTCAAGAAATCCATGAATTCTGATGGCATGTTTAATACTTTCAAGGCATCAGGCAGGCAGAATAAGCTCATTATGCAATAAATATCAGCTCTCACAGCTTGCTTTGTATATGTACTACCCTATGAATTGAAACATGTTCATATTGGAAGTGCATTTCTTTCCAGCTACAAAAATGTGCTGCTTATGATGAATTTGGACATTATGCTTGTCCTTCTGTATATCTACTGTCTGTAGTAACTCTTCTTCCCTCTTGCTATCTGACCTCTGCTTCTACTTGGGACATCTAACACTCCTGTTATCCACTACAAGCTCCCAAAATTCCATCATTCGAGAGTTAGTCCTTTTGTTTTTATTAATAGCAACAGTCTGAGTGGTAGACAATGTGCAAAGAAGAGCCACTCATGAGGGACAGACTATAGCTTCTCATACACCCAAGTGGCATAGGCCATAGAGTAGGAAAACAATTAGGTATGTTTTGTGCCAGAAATCTTTCTGATGAGTAAGTTCTTCCTCATATTTCTCAACCTTGGAGCCTTTTCCCCCCTTAGTGCCTACATCGTTCATGAAGATATAACATTTGCTAAATTAAAAAGTCACAGCAAATTGTCATTGAAATGACAATACATATGCAACTGTCATTCTGTTCAATTGCCTATAAATTACATAGTATATAGGAAAAAGAATACAAAGTCCCAGCTTATTTCTTCTGGACACACCAAAAAGAAATTTGTCTGCAATTATTGTATTTATTGAAGTGTTATAGTGTTGCCTGGGACAATCAGTAGAAAGTTACTTTTCCCTGAGTATCACAAGGGAGTGCAATCCCAGCTCTGCAAATTACTGGTTCTGTGACCTTAGACAAGCTACTTATGATATTATTTGTTTATTTACCAAATAAATGTTTCTTAGGGTTTAACTATTTTCCAGGCTCTGTGCTGAAAACTGGATAAAATGGCAGGTAAAATACAATCCTCACCCTCCATGGCTTTATAACATATAATAATATCTTCAGCTGAAAAATAGGCAATAACTTCTACTTCAGAAGTTATTTTTATTTTTAAGTACATAGTAGGTGTAAATATTTATGAAGTACATGAGATTTTTGATACAGGCATGCAATGTGAAATAATAACATCATGGAGAGTAAGGTATCTGTCTCCTCAAACATTTATTCCTTTGAGTAAAAAACAATCTACTTACACTCTTTATTCTAAAATATGTAATTAAGTTATTATTGACTATAGTCACCCTGTTATACTATCAAATAGTAGGTGTTATCCATTCCTTCTATTGCTTTTTTTTTTTTTTTGGTACCTATTAACCATTCCCACCTCCCCCCAGCCCTCCCACTACCCTTCCTAGCCTCTGGTAACCATCCTTCAACTCTCTATGTCAATAAGTATTTGCCTTTCTGTGCTTGGTTTATTTTACTTAACATAATGGTCTCCAGTTCCATCCATGTTGCAAGGTTATGAGATTTAAATGAGATTATTACATGTCAAAAGTGCCTGATTCTGTGCCAGCTCTGTTGTCAATACTTTTTTACTGTTATTTCTCTTCTCTTTCTTCCTTTAGCAGAGTGTCAAGCATAATTCCCTCTGATATGGTGCTAAACCTAACTTGTACATGTCTGAAGCTATACACAGGTGGAGAAGATAAAAATGCTACACATGCCTGTCAGGTAC
This sequence comes from Cacajao melanocephalus, assembly GCA_963573385.1. Lineage (NCBI taxonomy): Eukaryota > Metazoa > Chordata > Mammalia > Primates > Pitheciidae > Cacajao > Cacajao melanocephalus. The sequence continues at coordinate 5,873 of CAUYLG010053823.1, read as the reverse complement.
TCCTGCTGTTGCCAGTGGCCCAATTTGCCATTTGGATTTTTTAAAGGTTTGGTGGCAAGCAGGTTAAAAAAGAGTCTGCTATTTTTTTTTTTTTTTTTTGAGACAGAGTCGTGCTCTGTCGCCCAGGCTGGAGTACAGTGGTGTGATCTCGACTCACTGCAACCTCTGCCTCCTGGATTCAACGATTCTCCTGCCTCAGCCTCCTGAGTAGCTGGAATTACTGGCATGAGCCACCATGCCCAGCTAATTTTTGTATTTTTAGTAGAGATGGGATTTTACCATGTTGGTCAGGCTGGTCTCTAACTCCTGACCTCGTGATCCACCTGCCTCAGCCTCCCAAAGTGCTAGGATAATAGGTGTGAACCATCGCACCTGACCCAGAGTCTGTTATTTTTTTTAAATAACTATCTTAATTTGGATCCTCCCAGAAGCAGACCCTAAGACAAAGATTAAAGTATAAATAGTTTCACTGGGAGGTGATCCCAGGAAAACTCTCTAGAGGAGTGGGAAGGGAGATGGGAAGGAAAGGCAGTGAATAAAGGATGTGTTACCAGGCAAGGCCTGTTTTTGGCAACTAGAGTTCAGTTATCTGGGGAACACTTGGAGACAGTGGAGAATCCACAACTCAGAGTTGCTTCCACTGAGGAGTGGGGGTATTTGTCCAGGCACCTGCCAGCCTCTGTTGGCTGAGAGCTACTCCTGGTCATCACTTCTAGGTACTTTCATCCTGCTCAAGGCTGGCGCTGAGGGAACAGCATATCCCCTGGCTGGAAAATCTCCCAGAAAGGTGTAAGTGCTAGAGGTAAAGAAGACGAGGGGGGCCAGGCACAGTGGCTCATACCTGTCATCCCAGCACTTTGGGAAGCTGAGATGGGTGGATCACCTGAGACCAGGAGTTCGAGACCAGCCTGACCAGCATGGTGAAACCCTGTCTCTACTAAAAATACAAAAATTACCCAGATGTCGTGGTGGGCACCTGTAATCCCAGCTACTCGGAGGCTAAGGCAGGGAGAATCACTTGAACTTCGGAGGCAGAGGTTGCAGTGAGCCAAGATTGTGCCACTGCACTCCAGCCTGGACAACAGAGTGAGACTGGGTCTCAAAAAAAAAAAAAGAAGAAGAAGAAGAAGGAGAAAAAGAAGATGATGATGAGGAGGAGGAGGTGGAGGAGTATAAAAAGAAGCATCTTCTGCAATGTTCAAAACGTTTTGACTTGCCACCAAATGATTGTGTTTACTGGAGGTTGTTCCATTCTTAGGAGTAAAATAAGCTCACTCTTAAAAACACAATACCAAAGACCCTGATGTAAGTAATTCTCCATTGCCTGAAAGATATTCTCATTCCTTAGCCTGACATTCCAGTTCTTCCATGAGCTGGCTCTATGCTACCCGTCTCTCTCCACTCCTTGATAAGACTCCTTTTATAAGCACACAAGAGCCCCAGATGCATATTCCTACCCCAGAGATTATGTTCATTCTCTTTCTCCTGCTCATAATGTCCCCCACCTTGACCAGTTGCCACTCTTCAAGGCCCACCTCAAGCCCCAAGTCCTTCACTAGGCATCTTGACCACATTCCTGGTCTTAACCTACCCATTCCCAGAGCTTCTTCTCTGCATCACTCATTGAGGACTTTTTACTCCCTTGCCCTCCATGGCTTATCATCAAGTGAACAATCCTGTCTCTCCAAGTGGACCACAAATCCTATGCTCATGAGTAGAGAGACTGCATGTTCCTTCTGGAAATAGCCACATCCTTTTTATTTTCACGCTTCCAATAATCAAGTGCTTAACAAATGTTGAGTTGTTACAATGACCTGTGTTGCTTCCTTCTATCTAACTATATGTTAGGCAGTCATACCTCTCTAAGTGCAATGAAGTCTCCCTGAAGTCGAATCCAGGTTTCTGAGGACCCGAAAGCTTGACTAACAATTACCTTGAACTTTAAGAGGAATTACTAAAAAGCGTTTTAAGAAATCCTACTTCATTGTTTGGCAGCTTCTGCATATCAGCTCCCTTTCCATTTATTGCTGTAACATGAAGCATGATGTTGTGATTAGGAGTATGGATTCATGCACCAGCTGGATGTGGCTGAAGAGCATGGGCACACTGATAGTGTGGCCTTGAGCAAGGGAAATAGCCTTTCTATGCCTCAGTGTGTTCACTTGTAAAATGGTGATATGGTTTGGCTGTGTCCCCACCCAAATCTCACCTTGAATTGTAACTTCCCACAATTCCCATGTGTTGTAAGAGGAACTTGGTGGGAGGTAATTGAATCATGGGGGCGGGGCTTTCCCATGCTGTTCTCGTGATAGTGAATAAGTCCCAAGAGATCTGATGGTTTTTAAAAGGGGAGTTTCGCTACAGAAGCTGTTCTTCTCTTGTCTGCCACCACATGAGATGTGCCTTTCACCTTCCATCATGACTGTGAGGCCTCCCCAGCCATGTGGAACTGTAAGTCCATTAAATGTCTTTCTTTTGTAAATTGCCCAGTCTCTGCTAGGTCTTTATCAGCAGTGTGAGAACAGACTAAGACAAATGGGGATAACATTATCACATCCATAAGTTTGCATGTGAAGCATTTAGCTCAAGCTATAATAATAGAAACCACTCATTACATGTTGGCTATCATTATAACATAGATTAATTTTATATTATAATATGTACCCAAAATTAAATTTAGATTTGGATATATATTAGCAAAAATTTCAGCTAGTTGCACGCTCCCCTATTAAGGAGTACAGCTGGAAATCTCTTAATACACCTCCACTGAACCAGTTCACAAAATTAACAACCACTCTCCATTGCCTCTGTAACAAATGCTGACTGACACTTGCGGGAGGCTGAATTCTCCAGATCAGTAGGCCACACTTCTGGACACAACCTAGTCCTTCTGTTCCCACCTGTGGAGCTGTATTTTCACTAAAGATTCAGCTGGGTTCACTCCCAAACCTGGTTATGCTAGTTCTCTTCATCATAATTATATAATTCGATTGAATATTACTCAAACTGACAAAATATGGGTGTAAAAAAGTAGTAATTATGTTAATAAAAATATAAATTGAGTATTTAGGAGGAAAAATAAATTTGGTAAATGTTTAAATGAATGAGATGTGGGGAAGGCAACTATAAAAGAACTCTAGAAGAGTTCTGCACTCACTTTTTTTTTTTTTTTTTGCAGAAGGATTTAAATAGTCACTGTACTTTAAAGATGAAACTGGGAATAATAGAGAAAACAATATGGGGTTAGTTTATACATGAAAATGATGCAGAACCATGATTAGCCAATTCATGCTCAAAGAAAAGACCTTAGCCCCACACTGACAAATGGGTGAATAAATGTATATGTATAGATTTGAAGTTAAAAATATGTTTAAGGCATGTGTGTTTTTTTTTTTACCAATTCTCATTTATGATTTATTTGATTACTGACTAGCAAGAGATCTTTATCACAAGAAAAGTATTTCTTCCCTACTTTGCATTTCAGTACAAAGGCTGAAATGTAGCTTAGCCTCACTTGTAGGCTACAAGACCTGTACAAATAGTCTAGCTTTTTGAGAAGAATCCAGAATCTTTTGCAAATGTTCACCATAGGAGCTGCATTTTGACAGCTACGTTTCTGAAACAGGGCCAAGAGATAGTTCAGCAGTCCTGTTCTACCCAATTACTTTTCAGCACAACCAATGCACTCTGGGAGCCAGGAAGTCTCCAGAAAGTTCAGTAGAATCATCCCCATCCCAAGATAAGGTCTGGAATTAGTCTTATCATCTTATACACAATATACATGTGGTGAACTTGGACATCGGCATACTTTCAGAAATACAGCCCCCCTTCACTCTAAAACTGCCTACATCTACCTAATCACTAATCCTTTCAAGGCTAATTATTTCCCCACTTTCCAGCACCTGGACTGAAACCCTCTATGAGCTCACCTGCCTGGGACCCCAATGCTCACCTTGCTCTAATTTATACCATGCTGTGTGAGCTGGATCTTTCCCCCCAGATGTAATGGAATATTCAGAAGCATGATACAGTTATCTTCCTGATTTCAAGTGTGCTCCATGTCGGAGACTCCTTATTCATATCCTACTCACTAGATCAGGTCCTGGGGACCTCCACACTGGCCAAATCCACTTTCACCCTACTGGTTAGGACACTATTATTTGGAGAGCGCTACTGGACTAGATTCCTAGGCTGGGTCCAAGCCTCTGAATCCTTCTCCCTCACTGGTCCATTCCTGTGGTACAGTTTACCTCACAGGAAACCTAGTATGGATTGACTATGCCATGAACCAGGGCCATTCTTGCCTTCATGGCTTCCATCATCTTTTAAATCAAATGCACTCTCCTGCCATTTGGGAAAACAAAGAGTTTAGCCTATTCTAGGTTTATTCCAACTCACCTGGCTTGATCTTCTTCTTGGGCAATGTAATTTTAGGATATAGACCAAAATCTGTTAAGCAAAATTACCTTACTTTGGTTTTATCCTGAAATAATTCTGCAGAAATTTTCTGCAGAAAACGTTAAAACAATCACCTGTTTTAGTTTGTTTTCTCTCTTCTACTTCATGAGATGTTACCAAAGGACAAGAAGAAACATAATAGTGCTTTCCAGAGTTTTCATGTAAGGGCCTTCCACTCTTACACCAACTAAAGTTTAAAGAAATGGTATGAGGTCAGAGCAAGAATGGGGTCATGTCTGATCCTATCCTACATACTAGTTATTCTTGCTCCAATAGTTGCATTTTTTGACAGTTTTTACAGCCAAGAGATGTGGGTTTTTTTCTATTTCAATAAGGAGGAAAACAACTGTTTTATTTCATTTTTAATTTTTTGAGGCAGGGTCTGACTCTGTTGCCCAGGCTAGAGCACAGTGCAGACTCCACTGCAGATTCAACCTCCCGTGCTCAAGCAATTCTCCCACCTCAGTGTCCTGAGTAGCTGTAACTACAGGCACCTGCCACCATGTCCAGCTAATTTTTGTATTTTTTTGTAGAGACAGGGTTTCGCCATGTTGCCCAGGCTGGTCTCAAACTCATGTAATCCACCTGCTTTGGCCACCTAAAGTGCTGGGATTATAGGCTTGAGGCACTGTGCCTGGTGATAAAACTATTTTCAGCTTGAGAGAAGGGGATATAATCAATCAAATGTTTGTTGAGCCTACCATGTACACTGATTCACTCATTCCACAAGTATTTATGGAGTGCCTGCTCTGTGAAGTCCCCATGCTGGGTAGGCCCTGCCTGAGGATGCGGAAACTAACAATAGGGCATAATCCTACTGTCAGGGAGTTTACTGGGCAGGACAAACTTACGTCAAACACCAGCTATTATTGTGTCTGTGGATGGATCATCCTGACATCTTGGTATTTCAGTTGCTGAGTGGTGACTATAATTTTTGTGATTTTTCTGTCTTTTGCGAGGAGGATGGGAAAATAGGTACAACTTTACCATCTATTATTTTGGAAGTTGGGAGGATAAATGAAAGAGGTGAAAGAAATTAACTGGTTTGTGTATGTAACAGTAGCTTACAGGAAGAAAAGAGTTAAAATGAAAGGTCAAAATGAGAATTAAAGATAAACATGTATTGATGTTATGCATGCTCTCCTGGTTTTCCAACAGCAGGTTAATGGAAACAGACTAAAATCAGAAACAATTTTACCACTTTACAATAATGTTAAAGAAAATGCTACCGAGGAGAGAGATCCAAGATGGCTGATTAACAACAGCTCAGGATTGTAGCTCCCAGTGAAAGCGCAGAGAGCGAGTGAACGCTGCACTTTCAGACGAATTTTTGTTGCCCACAGACTAGGAGATTCCCGGCGGAGGAGCCACACGGGTCGCCAGCGCGACTTTTTTGGCCGGCGCGGCTATTTTGC
>CAUYLG010053822.1:0-135158 GCA_963573385.1 Cacajao melanocephalus | reverse complement strand
ATTTTCCTTAAGGAGGTAGTCTGAGAGAATGTTTGTTATGATTTCTGTTCTTTTGCATTTGCTGAGGAGTGATTTACTTCCAATTATGTGGTCAATTAGATTAAGTGTGATGTGGTGCTGAGAAGAATGTATAGTCTGTGGCTGTTGGGTGGAGAGTTCTGTAGATGTCTATTAAGTCCACTTGTTCCAGTTCTGCATTCAAGTTCTATATATCCTTGTTGATTTTCTATCTCCTTGATCTGTCTAATGTTGACAGTGGAGTGTTAAATTCTCCCACTGTTATTGTGCGCGAGTCTAAGTCTCTTTGTAGGTCACTAAGAACTTGCTTTTTGCATCTGGTCATTCCTGTATTGGGTACACATATATTTAGGGTAGTTAGCTCTTCTTGTTGTATTGATCCTTTCATCATTATGTAGTGTCTTTCTTTGTCTCTTCTAATCTTTGTTGGTTTAAAGTAGATTTTATCAGAGACTAAAATTGAAACCCCTGCTTTTTTTTTGCTCTCCATTTGCTTGGTAGATCTTCCTCCAACCCTTTATTTTGAGTCTATGTGTGTCTTTGCAAGTGAGACGGGTCTCCTCCTGAATACAGCACACCAATAAGTTTTTAATTTTACCCAGCTGGCCAGTCTGTGTCTTCTGATTGGGGCACTTAGGCCATTTACATTTAACGTTAATATTGTTTTTTGTGAATTTGATCTTGCCATTTTGTTACTGGTTGTTTGTTTTGCCCGTTGGTTGACACAGTTTCCTCATTGCATCATTGGTCTTTGCCATTTGGCTCGTTTTTGCAGTGGATGGTACTGGATGTTTTTTTCTGTGTTTAGTGCTTCCTTCAGGAGCTCTTGTAGGGCAGGTCTGGTGGCATGAATTCTCTCAGTAATTGCTTGTCTGTAAAGGATTTTATTTCTCCTTCACTTATGAAACTTTGTTTGGCTGGATATGAGATTCTGGGTTGAAAGTTCTTTTCTTTAAGGATGTTGAATATTGGTCCCCACTCTCTTCTGGCATGTAGGGTTTCTGCCGAGAGATCTGCTGTGAGTCTGATGGGCTTTCCTTTGTGAGTGACCGGATCTTTCTCTCTGGCTGCCCTTAGCATTTTTTCCTTCATTTCAGCCCTGGTGAATCTGACAATTATGTGCCTTGGTTTTGCTCTTCTTGAGGAGTATATCTGTGATGTTCTTTGTATTTCCTGAATTTGAATGTTGGCCTACTTTGCTAGGTTGGAGAAGTTCTCCTGGATAATATTTTGAAGAGTGTTTTCCAGCTTGGATTCACTTTCCCCGTCCTCTTCAGGTACACCGATCAAGCATAGATTAGGTCTTTTCACACAATCCCATATTTCTTGGAGGCTTTGTTCATTTCTTTTCACTCTTTTTTCTCTTTTCTTGCTTTCTCTTTTTATTTCATTGAGTTGACCTTCGATCTCTGATATCCTTTCTTCTGCTTAATCAATTCAGCTATTGAAACTTGTGTATGCTTCACAAAGTTCCCGTCCTGTGTTTTTCAACTCTGTCAAGTCCTTTATGTTCTTCTCTAGGCTGGTTATTCTAGTTAACATTTCATCTAATCTTTTCTCAAGGTTCTATGTTTCTTTCCATTGGGTTAAAACATGCTCTTTGAGCTCAGAGAAGTTTGTTGTTATCCATCTTCTGAAGCCTGCTTCTGTCAGTTTGTCAAAATCATTTTCTGACCTGCTTTTTTGCCATGCTGGTGAGTCATTGTGATCTATCTAGGAAGGAGAGGCATTCTGGACTTCGATGTTTTCAACCTTTTTGCGCTGGTTTCTTCCCATCTTCTCTGAGTGGACGTCATTTCTGTTAAATTTGGGATTCTTTCTCCTGTATGAGGTTTTTTTGTTTTCTTGTTTTTTTTTAAACACAGGTGTCAGTGTGCCACTTGATCAGTCTGTCCATTGTCTGCCTGTGGAGGTGCTGCTGGGCTGCCTCAGTCTCAGCCAGGCTGCTGTTTATTCTTCGCCTGGTTTCGTACTAGTGGGGTTAGCCCCGCCTTCCCAATGATGGGCTCTTTCCCTCTGCTGAGCCCACTGTTCCCGTGTGGAGGATGTGTTAACTGTGAAACGGTTGCTGTATCTTGTAGGGAAGGGGCCTGTCTGGTCTTGTCCCCGTCCCCACTGTCAACTCTCCCTTCTATGGGATGGGCAGTTCCTTTTTACAAGTTTTCTCGGTATTAGTCCTAATCTCCACCCTGGTCTGTGCTAACAAGGCACAGTCTGGCTGGGGCTGCCGGCCTGGGCTGTCACCAGGGTCTGTGACCCTGGGTGGTTCTCAGCAAGGCAGCATTTCCCTAGTCTGTCTGCGGCCAAAGTCTCGGAGTGAATTTTTGTATCTGATTCAGAGAACTAAGGAGGAGATGCTCCCCCTCACCAAGATCCTCCATGCCTCATACACTTTCTAGGTGGGGCAGTGCCCCCACCTTGCCTCAGCTGGACACCTTTGGGATGCTTTCACTGCCTTTTTTGGGAGTAATCCCGCTGTTCAACCAGTCCCTTTAAAACAAAACCAGTACCTCACTCGGAGATACAGCTATCGCTCTGGTTCTGTCTCACGTGGTGGGAGATGCAGGCCAGAAAGGCTTCCTTACGGCCATCTTCCCCTGAATCCCTTAACATATTTTTTTAAGCTGCTAAATATTAGGCTAATTTGTTACAAAGAAATACTGTATTAATACAAGTTATTTAGAAGAAAGACATAGTATTAATATTTTATTTAGCTAATGTGTTGTAAAATAAAATTATTGATACTATAAACATAAAGATTAAATGTGTATATTCTTTTTGGCAAATTCATTCAGAAAAAACTTGGAACAGAGGTTATAAAATTCTAGCCTATAGGTCTAATTATTATAGTCTTCTTAAAGGGGAAAATGTAGAACATTTATTTTCTCATAAAGTCAATTTATTGTGGATTTAAGAAACTATTTGATATAGAAAATATGTCTACATATTTTACTATTATGAACTGACAAATTTGGAAAGAATTTTAGATACATTATATACTTTTTAAATATACTTTTAAAAGTTTTCAGGTCCCTTTTGGCAGATTGCCAAGTACTCTGTGAATTTTCTGGAACTACTTCTTTATGAATAATAGGAACAAATCTGAAAGTTCTAGGCACAAACGTAAAGGTAAAATCAATGTACAGCAATAGCAGCAGTAAGATTGAAATGTGTGTTATCCCCTGAGAAAACAAAACAAAATAAACATGGATATTTTAAAACACCATGTAATGATTTATTCTGTGTATTCTCTAAAACTACTTAATTTCCTATTACAGTTCTTTTTTGGTCTTTTATTAAAAGTAAATCTGGTTGTTTAATCTAACTTTATGTATTTCATAAAAATATGTTGCTTTTTTACTCAGTCACATGACAAAAATAAGAACATAGAGTTGGGCAGAAATAAGTAACTAAGTATATTTGAAGATCTAAAATAACAATCACTTTTACTAAGTAATGAATTGGAAAGCCATGTACTATATTTTCTAATTCCTGACAGTTTTCTAATAGTTTTTACTTGGGGAAAAAGTTTAAAAAACTTTATAATGTGACTAGACCTATGGAAAAGTCCAAGCAAAATGAAGTTCATGGTAAATTGCAAGTAGAGAAAGACCAGCCTTTCTCCTATGTTAATGAATGTGGGACAGTCTGGACCATACACATACAAAAAAACAAAAAGCCAGAAACAAAAAATGAAAAACTTAAACCATTACCTTGCACCATGCAACTACAACAACATGAAACTAACAACAGCGAAAAACAAAACTAGTAACAGCAACAACAGAAACACTAATTTAAATCAATCCCAGGCCTAAGTTTAAGAGATAAAACTCGAAGACGTCTATAATGACACACAGTAGAAAGTCTGCATGATCTTAAGATGGGCAAACAGTTCATTAATATGATACAAAACTTATTTTGATAATATTATTCATGATTGTATGCCAAGCATTCCCATATTACATGTTTTATCATAACTATACCATTGAAAAAGGAAATACTTTGTTATCATTTTTCACATGATCATCTTGAGACAGATATTAAATAACTTGTACAGTTTCACAGCTAGCATAATGTAAACCTCAAATTTAAAAATATGTAGCTTTAAACATCACGGTCTTTGGGATCACAATCCTTTCCCTCTCAGTTATTTTTGAAGGTCTTTAAAATAGAATCAAATAATTGAAAGATATTAAAACACGAGTAGGCAAAAGTAGTGCACAATATTGTAAGAGAACTGCAAATTAATGCAATGCTCCAATAATTGAAATATGATCGTTACAAGAAAAATGCACATATGGTGACAATAGTCCCTTAGTACAGTCATTTGGGTGAAAGTGAATTTAAGAAGTTTAAAATTAGAAATAACCATATGAAAAAATGTATTGTGGAAAAATTGTTTTAAAATTTACTAAATACTATCATATTAACCAAGAATGCTCAATGGTTATGAATAAGACAACAATTTTAGAACCATTAATGTTTGCATTTATTTGCTGATATGATTTCAAAAGTTGAATTACAGCCAGAAATTATTAAAAACAATTTGTAAAACTGTGCCAACCTTGCTAAGTAAGCATATTTTGTGGAATGTAATTTGTAGAAACATTTTGTGGTCAAACACATTGATAAAAATAACAAATAATTAAATCTATTTAAATGGTACTAAGTAACTAGTGTGTGAAAAGCCAGAACTCAAGAAATAATAGTTTTCAAACATTTTCTTCTGTCAAAAATTTTTGGTGTAATCCATTGATTATTTATTTATTTATTTTTTTTTTTGAGACAGTGTCTCTCCCTGTCACCCAGGCTGGAGTGCAGTAGCACGATCTCTGCTCACTTCACACTCTGCCTCCCAGGTTCAAGTGATTCTCCTGCCTCAGCCTCCTGAGTAGCTGGGATTACAGGCCATGCCACCATGCCCAGCTAATTTTTCTATTTTTAGTAGAGATAGGGCTCCGCCATGTTGATCAGGCTGGTCTTGAACTACTGACCTCAAGTGATCCACCCTCCTGGGCCTCCCAAGTGCTGGGATTACAGGTGTGAGCCACTGTCCCTGGCCAATCCATTGATTTTTAATAACTTTCTTCTTTGGAGAAAATCAAGTAGAGTCTTTGTGAAAATCAGATGGAGCTGGACATGCAGATTCAAAACCAATTTTTAGCAGCAGCAGTTTTATTCTAGTGAGTTTGTTTTCTGGCCACAATAAAATAAATTATAAGAATATTCATGTTTTATTTAAATGTATAAATTTATAAGTGAACAAAACACAAGCAACACTTTAACAGATTTTTGATTTCATATAAATGTTTGGACATCTGTGGCTATTTTTTAAAATATCATATTTGAGAAAATAAAAGTCAAAATACCTGTTGTCTCTATTTAAAGTTAGGGTATCAAATTCTAAAATTGCACAGAAGTGCAGATATCTCTTTGGCATGCTGATTTCAATTCCTTTGGGTATATGCCCAGACATGGGATTGCTGGAGTCTATAAAAGTCAAACTCATAGATGTAGCAAGTAGGATGATGATTATCAGAGACTGGGGAGGATGAGGGGGGAAAGGGGAGAACGGTGACTATACTAAATTTTAAAGCATTCGTATATAAGTAAATATATATATATATATATATATATATATATAAAATTAACAAGCAGATTTTAAACGTTTCACTACAAAATAATAAGTATGTGAGGTGATAAATTTGTTAATTGATTTGATCATTCCACAGTGTAAACACATATCAAAACATCACATTGCACCCCATTAATACATACAATCATTATTTGTCGTTTAAGAAACCCCAAAGTGTCAGCACAGCAGAATTCTCTGCAGGAGGCTCCGGGGAAGAATCCACTTCCAAGCTTTTCCAGATTGTTTGCAAATTTCAGCTTCTTGTGGTTTTCTGACTGGGGTCCCCATTTTCTTGCTGGCTATCAGCTGAGGGTTGTTGCTCGCTCTTATTGGCCACTATCCTAGTCCCCTACATCAACCTTGAAAGCCAGAATGGCAGACGGTCACCCTGGCATGCTTCAAATCTTTCCTGCTTTTTCTTCAGCTCCTCCTCTCTGATTCTTCCACTGCCTTCTTGCCCTTCAAAAGGCCCATATTTTTATATTTGGCACATCTGCATAATCTGAAATAATTTTCCTATTTCATGATTCAAAATTTAAAGCCATCTGCAAAATCCCCTTCTGCCATCTACTATATCTTATTCATATATTCCAGGAATTAGGATGTGAACATCTTTGGAGAGCCATTATTCTGCCTACCATAGGAAATATTGACAGTTATATATGTATTATAGACACAAGGAGGAAAAGGAGACTGTTAAAACTCTTGTACATTGCATCCTAAACACAAATTCGTATTTTCCTAAAATAATTTATTTTTGTCTTCATGCAGCACTAACCTCTCTATATAATGGAATTCTAGTATAGTAACATACATTCTGTGTCATGACTTAGGGCTAGACTTCAGAATGTCTAATTGTTTTCTTTCTTTATTGTTAGGCCCCCTTTTCAGTGTTTTGGAACCAAACGGACATTCATTCTCCATATGGGCACAACAGATGATCTTTATTTATTTTATTTATTTTTTTGAGACGGAGTTTTGCTCTTGTTGCCCAGGCTGGAGTGCAATGGCACGATCTCGGCTCACTGCAACCTTCCCCTCCCAGGTACAAGAGGTTTTCCTGCTTCAGCCTCCCAAGTAGCTGGGATTACAGGCATGTACCACCACACCCGGCTAATTTTGTAGTTTTAGTAGAGATGGGTTTCTCCACATTGGTCAGGCTTGTCTTGAACTCCTGACCTCAGGTGATCCGCCTGCCTTGGCCTCTCACAGTGCTGGAATTAGAGGCTTGAGTCACTGCACCCGGCTGAGGATATTTACTTTATTGCTTTGCTATATAGACTCGCTTTCATAGCTGATGACATGATTATATGATACAATCTTGATCGTGATTATTGTCTTGTCCTTTAAAGTTCAGCACAGTTTGAAATTGGTGTTAATGGGATTTATTTTTTTGACACTCTAGGCTATGACATATACCTGGATATTACTAACTTGTATTTTAATCTAGTCCTTAAAATTACATAATCAACCCCTAAATATTTTCTAAAATGAGTGAATACTGGCTCTTATTCTCCCATATAACCAGCTGCCTTTCTTGAATATTTTCATACTGTGATGATTTTTTTCCCTAGTCTTTCTTCCTAATTAGTGGTAGTTATTGGTCTTCTCTCTCTCCCTCCATCCCTTTTTACCTCTGCCTCTTACTCCTTTTTGCTTTTCTCTCTTCCTTTCTCTCTTTTTAGTTTTTAAATTTTGTTTGGATTATTAAAGAGATATGATTCTGAGATCTCATGAGAGCAGCGCGTCAACATACATACTTAAGAATTTCTTCCTGAATCACACTATCCACTCACCTAGTTAAATATTATTTTAGATCTCTGTACAGCAGTTAATGGCTACTTTTTAATATATGGCCTAGAAGATACTACTGGAACATCTCATGATTTCACACCACTTGATGGGTTAGAGTGTTAGAAAATGTCAAAATTCATGTGTTTAATCCCTAATCCTCAATGTGACTCTTTGTAGATAGGACCTTTAAAAAGGTAATAAGGGTCAAATAATGTCATAAGGGTGAAACCCCAATGCAATAGAACTTGTGTCCTTATAAGAAGGGGGAGAAACCGGGAGTGTGTGGGTATAGAATGTACAGAAGAAAGGCCGTCTGAGGACACAATGAGAAGGCAGTGGCCCTCTGCAAGCTACAGAGAGGCCTCACCAGTAACCAACCCTTCTGGCACCTTGATCTTGAACTTCCAGCCTAGATAACTGTGAGAAAATAACTTTCTGTTGTTTAAGCCGCTCCATCTGTGGTATTCTGTTATAACATCTCTAGCAGAATAAAGTACAGGGAACATGTAATTTATGGGATTCCTTGATCAGTTAAGTTTCTTCTACTTTTAAAATATCTTTAAAGATAGCAGTAAACCTGGGTGCTTTAACTTTGTATACAAAATATTTTAAAATTAATTTATTTTTAATTGATACATTATAGTTGTACATATTTATGGGGTACAATGTTATGTGTGATACATACATATAATATATAATCATCAACTCAGAGTAGTTAGCATATCTTCATTCATTTGTCATCTCATGCATTTATCATTTCTTTGTGGAAAGAACATTCAAAAGCCTCTCTTCTAGCTATTTTGTAATATACAATATATATAAGCTGCTTCAAAAATTCTTGATTAAAGTAACAACAATCTGAACATGCCCTATAGAAGAAAGCAATGTGTGGAACATACTTCAATTTTTACAGACATCAAATGAAGGCATATTTAACTGGATTTTTTAAAAGTCCCTCTAAGGAGATTGTACTAAATTATTTAACAATTGCATGTAAGGTATTGAAATGATACGTGGATTAAAAATAAGTTTACTGGATTTTCCTCAAGGTGAAAGAAAAATTAAAAGCTAGAGAAAAAGATTAAAGGATTCATTGGCTATTTTAGAATTTTACAAGTGATTTGGCTTGTTTCAAAGAAATAATACCACAGTGTGGGATGACCAAATATTTTATAGACAGATATTCATAACATTACTTCTCAATATTATTTCTTATACTGTGTTTTAGTTTATTATTGCTGCCATACAAATTACCATAAACTTAATACCTAAAAAGAGTATAAATTTATCATCTTAATAAATCATAAGAAATCCAAATAAAACACAGAGATTAAATGATTTTCTTTAAAGAAAATATCTGAAAGGAAAAGAATTTCCTAAAAGTAGTGTTTTCTTTCTACTACTTCTAGATTTTTTATATATAAGGGTGTATAATCCAAATTTTCTCTCTTGAGGATTCAGTTGATATGTAATATCTGGAAGTGGAATGAATCAGTATACACTATCTAGTACAGCACTTTGTAAACTGTGATCCCTAGGTCCATAGAATTCATGCTTCTATTTCACAGGGTGTTTCTGAGGAAATAAGGAGGCGTATGAGTCAGCAGAGGTTCCAGATTTTGCCCTGTGATTGCTAACCAACAATCCAACTTACGGCCCAATTATTGGGCTTCTTGAAATAGCTCCATTGCAGAATTATGACTAATGTTGAAAATGTTAAAGAAAATGATAAAACCATTGAATTTTAAATGTTCTTTTATTATAGATTTGATCACGGAAACCCCAAAAGGTTAAATTCTTTGCCCAGGCTTACATATTGAATTCGTGTAAGTCAGGCTTGAGCCAGATCTTTTGACTATTAATTTGGCATGCTTTTCACACAAGCACATTGCTTCATTTTCACCTGCAATTCTCAGGAGTATTTCTTTTCTTTCCATAAGTGATTCCATTAATCCTCAATGATTGACTGTGTGTTCTTAGGGATTTCCAGATTGACTTTCTACCTTTGAAGCATATTAGTTTAGAGGAATAATACAGTTGATTGATTTTTTCCCTACCTTTGAAGCATATTAGTTTAGAGGAATAATACAGTTGATTGATATATTTACTAGATAATTCATTGATCACACTGATTTCTATTTCTATATAATATAGTAAAAATTATAATATCCAAATTTATAACTTGACCTGATGTTTCCTGTAATTTAAATATAGTATGGACAGTTGCAAAAGCTTTGCCTGTATTTAATTGAAATCATATCATTATTTTACTAAGATGAACTTCATGGAATATATCATTCATTTAATTATTTTAGGGAAAGAGAAAGGAAAATACTGAGATGTAAAGTTATACGGGTACATTTGCATAATTATTGGTGGCATCGAGTTATTCAGTTTTTCTAATTTTTAACCATGTTGCATCATTTTTTGTTTTACAGTTGTATTTTATTCAAATGGTTCTTGAAATTTCAATTATGCCAATATCAATGCAGCCAAAATTATGTTCACAGAAAGGTTTAGGGAATGTTGTATGTAATTTCTCTTAATTTGGGTGTTCACACCATATTTCATCATATTAATAGTTCTCAAAACAGCTGTGGTAAAGTTATTCTTAGTAAACATTCATCCCATTGTGTGTATGGACTTAATGTGATAAAATGATTTCTTTGACAGGCTTTGCTGACGATCATATAATCTCAGACAGCTTCTCTAGGCATTTATGGCCTTTGGAAAACTGGAAAATTTGGATATGTCTTCTGCTTTTCAGCTGCTGGCCTCATTGTGCAATCTTCTGATTGATGTACTTTGCCTTACATTGTGTCCTGGCAAGGCCAACATTTTGAATATTCAGTTCTTTTTGAGGGTTCACTGTGGGTTCTGAGAGGATGAGCTGTTTTCCATACATCACAGAAACTAGATACAAAAGAAGATGGTCCCTGTCCCGTTCTACCTGTCCAGTCCACTTAGTACTCTCCTCTCAATATTTTTTCTGTATCCATGGTCAGGTCAGCAAGCCTCCCTCTTTATAGCCATCCAGTTTTGAATGATTATTTTAGGGTTTCTCCTTTGGTTTAAGGAAGGGAGCCTGCTGCTAAAATTCTACTACTACTAGAAAAGAAGAGTACAGCTTCTATTAAAAAAATGCCCTGCTTTTCAAAAAAAGGCATATTTCTTATATAAACACACAGTGAGATGGAGGCACTTTGTTCTTTAGGATCTGTGAAAATGACACCTCTCAGTAAGCATAGGGAGGTGCTTGCCCTCACCATAGGTGGTTCTCTGAACTCAGAATGTGGGATCTATGCTGCCTGGTCTTAGTTGTGGTTCTTGACTATCAGTCCTGCAGAAGCAAGAAGAAAAAGCCCCCTAGCACCTAATGCCATGTAGTTGGTGTACTTGTTTTTCATTGATTTATTTTTCTTGACTTTCTAGTGTTTTATCATTCTAAAAGAATGCCATGTTCGAAGATCCTCTTATATAGCTCAAATAATTTTTTCTTCATGAAATTTACACATTAGCTGTTTTCAGAGCCCAATATTGCTTTGTATTTTGTACATTAGCAAAATGATCAATCTACATGTGCAGATTAGTTAATTATGCAAAGACTGCACAGTTATGAATATAGAGTAAATCTAATAAATCTAAGTAGAAAATACACATTTGACTCTTGAACAACACAGGTTGGAACTGCCTGGGTTCACTCATATGCAGATATTCCTCTGCCTCTGCCACCTCAGGTAAGGCAAGACCAACCTCTCCTCTTCCTCCTCCTCCTTACCCTACTGAATATGAAGACAACCAACATAAAGATCTTTATGATGATCCACTTCCACATAATGAACAGAAAATATAGTTTCTCTTCCTTATGATTTTTCTTAATAACATTTTCTTTTCCTTGGCTTACCTTATTGCAAGAACATAGTATACAATACATATAACATACCAACTATGTGTTAATTGACCATTTGTGTTATTGTTAAGGCTTCTGGTCAAGAGCAGACTTTTGGTAGTTAAGCTTTGAGAAGCCAATAGTTGTATGTAGATATTTGACTATGTGAAGAGTTGGCACCACTGTTAAAGGGCCAACTGTATACAGTTTGAATTTTTAAACCTAACATTTACATGGATTCCAAGTCAACTGCATGTACTATTTTCCATAATCAATAAGCAATTATTTAAAACTTTTTAAATCTAAAAATATAGGCAACTTATATAGTCAAATATAATGTAAACCCAGTATTTCAGTGCTAATTGGAATTCATTTTAATAATGTAAAATGTAAATATAATCCAAGTTAACTTTATTCTATCAAACAAGTTTTTTAATACATTCAGAATATTTGATCTTTATTTCAAGCATTTTCAGATACATACAGGGTAGTAGATTTCCTTTAACAAACAAGGCAGGAATGTTTTATTATTGTTCATTCTATTAATTGACGCATGTCTTCCACATTTGTTCCACGTTTTGAAATAGAATGAATTTTTAGTCACAAAATTTGTAAATTCTTTGAGTTTTAGGAAATGGGTATTAGTATGTTTTCACTGATTTATCTTGTTTGCTGTTTTGCTTTTTGCATTTAATGTATTTGAGTAGGAATATAAGGAAAATGACGTTAACTGATGACTTTCTGAGGGAGGTAGGTCCTCAGTTGTTTTTGTACATATTTATTAAAACATAGACCCATTTGTGACATATTGTTTATGGCTATTTTTTTTTTTTGAGATAAAGTCTTGCACTGTCAACCAGGCTGGAGTGCAATGGCACCATCTCGGCTCACTGCAACCTACGCCTTCTGAGTTCAAGTTATTCTCCTGCCTCAGCCTCCCGAGTAGCTGGGATTACAGCCGCCAGCCACCATGCCTGGCTTTTTGTGTTTTTAGTAGAGACGGGCTTTCACTGTGTTGGTCTGGCTGGTCTCAAACTCCTGACCTCGTAATCCACCCACCTTGGCCTCCCAAAGTGCTGGGATTATAGGCATGAGCCACCATGCCTAGCCGTTTATGGCTATTTTTATGCTACAACAGCAGGACTAATTGTGAATCAGACTATATGGTTTACAGAATGTCCCTTTATAGGAAAACTTTGCTAACTCTTTTTTTTTTGAGATTATTTTAAATTATCCTCATTTTACACAGGCAATAACTTAATCTCAGAGAGATGACGTCTTCTTGAACATAAAAGTGGTAAATTAAAAACTCTGTTTTTATTATCCTGGTGAATTTGACTATAGAAGACTTGTATAGATTAGTTACCAAAACAAAAAAAAAATGGAGCTGTGCATTCTAAGCAGAGAAAACACCATATTTGATGAAATCAAAGAACACTGAGAATGGAGAAACTCTAGATAGTTTATTTTGGAGTCTATGTTTTAGAAATAAGAGAAGCCCAGCATATGTGACTAGAACAGAAGGCAGGAGTGAGCTATAAATAAAGGGCTCTTATTACTACGCTAATGTGTTTGGCCTACATGCTTTATTTAGGCAAGCGGCATGGTCAGATCTGTATGTTAGGAGTATCAGTTTAGTAACATTATGGGAGATGAAATGGAATCAGGCTACTCTAGAAGCAGTTTGGTTATGTAAAGCAGGGTTCCCCTACCCCCAGGCTGCGGACTGGTATTGGATGGTGACCTGTTAGGAACTGGACTGCACAGCACTAGGTCAGCGGGAACCAAACAAGAATTACCACCTGAGTTCTGCCTCCTGTCAGATCAGTGGTGGCACTAGATTCTCACAGCAGCATGAACCCTATTGTGAACCGAGCAGGCAAAGGATCTAGGTTGCACATGCCTTATGAAAATATAACTAGTGCCTGATGATCTGAGGTGGAATTGTTTCATCCTGAAACCACCCATCCCTCACCCATCTGCAGAAAAACTGTCTTCCATGAAACCAGTCCCTGGTACCAAAAAGGTTGAAGGCCACTTATCCAAAAGATATTAGCAAGAAATAATTAGATAGTAGTGGTTGTGGTAAGAAAAAGCAAGAGACTGCATGAATTGAAAGGAAGGGCACAGCAGGTTGATTTAGGATCTGCTAAAGATGAGCATAACTGAAGAGGACAGAAATGCTCATACAGAACTTGCCCACTATCGTGTCCCTGGGGACTGGAATGAATTTTCTTTTTTTCTACTGGGTCCCGCCATGGCTTCTGCAAATGCAGCTGCTATATCACTAGGGATCCTGGCAAGTTCTTAAATGCAGGCAAATGCAATTCTTTCTAGTTAAGTACTTACCTGTCTCCATCCTCTAAGAATCTAGTGAAATCTTGATTTTCTGTCCTTAGATTTACTCATGTCTGAAGATCAGTGTACAAGATAACAAAACATTGTGGCTCTTTAATGGATAGCTCACATCAGTCCACAAGATACATCCTCTGTCCAGGTAAGCCATTTCTTTCTCAGGAATTAGCCAGTTCATCATTCATCCATTAATTTATCAGCTTAAAGTCAGAAAACTTCTATAGGTTTAATACTTGTGTGGATCATAAAAAACCAGTAACAAGTTATCAATTTGATAACTTAGTAAATTTTCTCTTAGTGTAGAAACAATTTGGAACATAACTTTTTTAAAATTTTCATTTGAGAAGGAGTGCTCTGTCGCCCAGGCTAGAGTGCAATGACACGATCTTGGATCACTGCAACCTCCAACCTCCGCCTTCTGGGTTCAGGCAATTCTCCTGCCTCAGCCTCCTGAGTAGCTGGGATTATAGGCACCTACCACCATGCCCAGCTAATTTTTTTGGATTTTTAGTAGAGATAGAGTTTCACCACATTGGCCAGGCTGGTCTCGAACTCCTGACCTCGTGATCCACCTGCCTTGGCCTCCCAAAGTGCTGGGATTACAGGCATGAGCCATCGTGTCCAGCTCTGGAACATAACTTCTATTGCACTTTGATACATTAGTGAAACATAATATTTTAATACTTTATCACAACAACTTAAAACAGGGGTCCTTAACCCCTAGGCCATAGACCTGTACGGGTCTGTGACCCATTGGGAACCAAGCCACACAGCAGAGATGAGTGGCAGGTGGGTGAGTGAAGCTTCCTCTGTATTCACAGCTGGTTCTCCATGGCCAGCATTACTGGTGCACTCCACATCCTCTCAGATCAGTGACAGCATTAGATTCTCAAAGGATCGCAAACCTATTGTGACCTGTGCATGCCGGGGATCTAGTTTGCTGGCTCCTTATGAGAATCTAATGATTGATGATCTGTCATGTCTTCCATCACCCCCAGATGAGACCATCTAGTTGCAGGAATAAAGCTCAGGACTCCCACTGATTCTATATTATAATGAGTTGTATAATTATTTCATTATATATTACAATGTAGTAGTAATAATAATAATGATAATACTGAAGTACATAATAAATGTAATGTGCTTGAATCATCCTGAAACCATCTCTCCTGCAATCTTAGTCTGTGGAAAAATTGTCTTTCATGAAACTAATATCCTGTGTCAAAGAGGCTGGGGACTGCTGACTTAAAGAAATAGTAGAGAAATACAGTTTCAGCCAGGAGAATATGAAAGTAAATATACTTACAGAAATATATTGCAGGGATAAATAACCCTGCAATGTATTTCTATAAATACATTTAAATTACACATTAATTTAATCCACAATATTTCTGATAATCACGTTTTGTGGGTTAAATTTATTATATTAAAATAATGTTTGATAAGAATATGAGAATAAAAAATGTTAAAGATGTCGTTCTTCGATATTGAGATAAATATCCAGAAAAATCTAATTAAATAGCCTTTTTAATTCAAGAATATATAGGTTTCTTGCTAAAAACCAAGTCTTTGGGCCTGGGTGTGGTGGCTCACGCCTATAATCCCAGCACTTTGGGAGGCAGAGGTGGGAAGATCATGAGCTCAGGAGTTCGAGACCAACCTGACCAACATGGTGAAACCCCTTCTCTACTAAAAATACAAAAATTAGCTGGGCGTGGTGGCAGATGCCTGTATACCAGCTACTCAGGAGGCTGTGGCAAGACAATCACTTGAACCCAGGAGGCGGAGGTTGCAGTGTGCCAAGATTGTGCCACTGCACTCCAGCCTAGGCAACAGAGTGAGACTCCATCTCAAAAAAACCGCCAAGAAACAATAAAACCCACAAATATTTGTTATATGATTTGATATTTAATATATTCTCAATTAAACCAATATTAACTAAATAAAATACATGTCAAATTTTGGAAGTTCTTAAGGCTTGATAATTTTGTCTTAGCTGTTATATAGAACAAAAAGAAATCTTTTTCTAGGAATGAAAAACTTACTAAAGTGTGCAACGAGGCTACATTCTGAATCATCTTACACAATTCCATTTCTAAAATTTAATTGGAAGTTGTTGATCTTCCCTTTTAGGCAGTGCCATGTTAAAGCAGGAGGAAGACAGAAAGCTAAGTATAACACCCTACTCTTTCAATGATTGCAAATGCTGTTATTATGTCCTTCAGTGGTCTAGAGGAAAATATATTACGTCAGTCACATTCGGGAAGGTTCATGGTATATTCTGGTGTAATTAGAGTATACTATTGTAATAATACATAATCTTAATGCAAATTGCTAATGCATTGCAATTTTAATGCCATTTTCTAATTTTCTACATTATTATAATATTTTTGTCAATAAGAGATTCTGATTATACTTTTGAAGACAGATTCTCCATGGCTAACCTTTTTTTACAAACTTCCACTGATGTAATGGTAATCTAATTGCAAAACGTTGTACTTAAAATCATATATACATGTATGCATTCTATCTTGCAGTCTGGGGAATAAAAGAAAAAGTATTCTATATGGGTATATATGTATATAAAAGAAACAGTGCAGGAGAGTTTCATAAAGTTTTTCTAAATTTTTCAAGGGTAAGCCAACATTATACCAGTCATTATTTTGCAAAAAGTATTATAACTTATATAATTTTTCAGAAATTTACATCTGGTATGGTGCTGGTTCAAGCTCAAGTATAGCTCCTGATGGCGTTGGGGGGATAATCTGATTGATTTCCCATAAACATAGTCCTCTCTGCCTGGGCGAGGTGGCTCATGCCTGTAATCCCAGCACTTTGGAAGGTTGAGGCGGGTGGATCATGAGGTCAGGAGTTTGAGTTCAGCCTGGCCAACATGCTGAAACCCCATCACTACTCTAAAACCACAAAAAAAAAGTTAGCCAGGCGTGGTGGCCGGTGCCTGTAATCCCAGTTATTCGGGCGGCTGAGGTAGGAGAATTGTTTGAACACAGGAAGGAGGAAGTTGCAGTGAGCCGGGATCATGCCACTGCACTCCAGCCGGGCAACAAGAGCGAGGCTCCCTATAAAAAAAAATTTAACATAATCACATCATCTTTATTAGCCGTGTGTATTTGTTCACACACAGACACAGGCACACATGTACATATACACAACAGAGGATATAAGACAAAATTACATAAAAGTATGAAGAGATATGGTATGAACTGACCATAGCTGCCCTTAACAGTTTAATTTTTATTTTTTCCTTTCTCCTTCTTTTCCTTGGCCTACTTCTCCTCTTCCTTATCCTCCTCTTTGTCCTTCTGTTACTGAAACACCAGGGATTCAGTCTAGGTCCTGCTGCTTGCATCACAGAAAGCTACCCACTGAGACAACTAACTGGGTGCTGCAGCTGAGGAGATAGGAGATTAGTCTCAAATCCATCTCCCTGTGTAAAATTAGGAGTTTTTTCAATAGCAGAGAAGAAATATAACAACTTATAAGGTTGAGAACTAGGGAGTGGCAAGGAAGAAATCATAATGAATGAGGGTCCAGCATCTCTGTATCTGGATACTATGTGTCATTTTATTAAATTATAATTTATTATAATATTATAGAATGGAATTTGTATTTTAATAAACATTGAATATAAATAAAAATATTTCTCATTTCCCACGTGATCTCCTAATCACTCCATTTCAGAAGAAACAATTTCCTACTGAGCACCTTGTTACCTTGTTTCATAACTTCCACAGGCGACCACCCTAAAGCAGTAGAAGATATAGTTCACGGATGCCATTACGGTGAAATTTTGCTTACTATGTTGACATACCAGGAGCTCAAAAAGTTTGATCAATGATTTTTTAAAATGCTTATTCTCTTTCTGGACTTTGTATTAAGAGATTTGCTTGCTTTCACTTTTCCATTACTCAAGACAATGCCTCAAGCTTTAATATATTATTCAGCTCTATGTCTTCAAGTACTTAATATTGCTACCATCATTTCTTTAAATATATAGTTAACTCTCAAGTATTCACTCAAATGTAGAGAGCAGTGGCCCATGCAGTGCAATATTGTAGATCATATTAAAAGCCTGACACAGGAAAATTTTCCATTTATATTTAAATATGTATATTTTGGGGTCTGTACATGCATGCCAAACAAACAAGCAAATAACATGTAAAGTAATCCACCCTGAAGGGAGGGTAGAAAATTTACTTGATTCTGTTAAGTTTCCCATAATGATCCTATACTCAGCTCATACCTGAATCTGACTGTAAATAGGAAATGATAGTTGGGGTGCGGTGGCTCATGTCTGTAATCCCAACAGTTTAGGAGGCTGAGGTGGATCACCTGAGGTCAGGAGTTGGAGATCAGCCTGAATAACATGGAGAAACCTGCCTCTACTAAAAATACAAAATTAGCTAGATCTGGTGGAGCATGCCTGTAATCTCACCTACTTGGGAGGCTGAGGCAGGAGAATAGCTTGGACCTGGGAGGGGGAGGTTGCAATGAGCTGAAATCGTGTCATTGCACTCCAGCCTGGGGCAACAACAGTGAAACTCCATCTCGGGGGGAAAAAAAAAAAAAAAAAAAAAAGGAAACAAGCAATTTTCTCTCCATTTCTAATCCCAATATTTTCCCCTTTAAAATATTCCCTAGAGGTAGTAGTAAAGAATGTTTAAATACAGGAAGAAAACAGAAAATCAAGAAATCAAGATGTGGTAACTGCATCTAGTGAGTAAACTAGATATTAATAAATTCAATATTGCGATAGAATTGCTTTGTCAACTTGAAAATAGATAGTGGGTCCTGTTTTCCTAAATGTATAAAATTTACATAGAAAGTTAACTGTACATTTCTGGGTTATTCCAATAGGGAAATTGCATGAAAGGTGCTGTATAGCTTTAAAAGCACAGTACACATTGAGTTAAAAGCTAATGAGATTCAATTCTAGAATATAGAATACACAGAGCCAAAAAACATTCAGATGTATTACACTTCACTATTGCTTTTCTTAAGATAGTTTGCTTCAGTTATGAGTCTGCTTGCTGCATCTGTGAAAGTCTGCCAGCAGGGCTCTCCCTTGCATTATCATTTAGAGACAAATGACCTAATTTATTTATTTCCTTAGAATAAAATGTTAACCCTGAAATCCATACCAAAATTAGATGTATTGAATTTCCAAAGCAAATGACTAATACAACTGTCAGTTTTTATGCTCAATTCATTATTAATCTATTAGTTTTATAAATAATTGGGTTATTTAATACTATATCCTACCTCCTGTCAGTTTAAAAAAATTAAAATAAAAAAATTAGACTATATACTAAAAATGTTTATAAGTGATTAAGTGAACATTAAAGAAACTCCTCATTTTATGTATTCTCTTTTAGGCAAATTCTTATCTTTATCAGAAAATTGATTACTACGCTAAGTTGTTGTTCTTATTTTAACAGAGGAATGAGCTCAGTAGTTTTGCTTATGGCAAACTGATTAGTCATGGGTATAGATCACTCTCTGATATGTAATAAATTACCTGAGTTGCACATAAGATTAAGCTGAAAATATTATATGAGATTGGATAAAACTAATATTCATCCAGAGATTGTGAACTTTTTAGTAAAAGATAAACAGCCATATAGGAAGAAATAATCAAATAGTAAAGAAGTAGTATCTCATTGTGATACTACTTCCTTCTTTATGAGAGCTCTGGATAGATTGTGTGTGTGTGTGTGTGTGTGTATGTGTGTGTGTGTGTGTGTTTGTGTGAGATAGAGTCTCCCTCTGTCACCCAGGGTGGAGTGCAGTGGTGAGATCTCGGCTCACTGCAACCCTCATCTCCTGGGTTCAAGCGATTCTCCTGCCTCAGCCTCCTGAGTAGCTGGGACTACAGGCATGTGCCACCATGCCCAGCTAATTTTTGTATTTTTAGTAGAGACAGGATTTCACCATGTTGGGCAGACTGGTCTCAAACTCCTGACCTCAGGTGATCCACACACCTCGGCGTCCCAAAGTGCTGAGATTACAGGCATGAGCCACTGTACCCGGCCCTGGTTAGATTTTTAAATCGTAGGTTTTATATCAGTTGGGCTTAATTCAGGCTTGCCACGGGTCACTAAGTAGCTGTGTGTCTTTGGAGCATTCACTTAAGTAGTTAAATCCATGGCTATATTTCCTCATTACAAAGCTTGAGAGCAAATAACATCTCACCAGCAATGAGAATGATTAATTAGATGTGGGTCATGTGTCAGATGCCCCTCAGTAGTGAGTTTGCTATAGCCTCTGCTTTCCATGTGAACTAGTTGATCTAATTTTGATATATTTTAATAAAGCACATACTGGCTTCCATTAATATCAAAGAAGGGGTCTGGATCTTGAATTTTCAAATATAAAAACAACTCTGACATTCCATTGCAATTTTAAAATCTGAATTCTGCCTTCAATGTTCATCTATCAACTGCTTGGTGAAGATTTACAATTGGACAACAAACAGGTCTTCATTTTGATTTTTTTAGAAAAACTGAAGTCTACTTTAGTGTGATTTGCTGAAATCAGCCATCGAAGAAGAAATTTCCAGCAGTTACAAATCATAGTCTAAAAAAAGACTAGAAAAAAAAAGATAGAAAAAAAAAGGAAAAGGAAAGGAAATAGCAGACAAATGAAGAATTAAATTGTATATTAAATTTGCACCACACTAGCACTATGATACATACAGGTATACTCATTCTAGTTCCGAATATAAGAAAGCAATCAATGACATGTGGATACACTTGATCATGTTGTTGGTTACATTATCATCACAGATGTAGTCTTGAATTCTTATCACACATTACTAACTGAATTGTCACATATATCATCTCAAAAAGTGTAAAATAAATTCTATAAGCAAGACAATTATGAAAATGCATACAGAATTAGAGGCAAGAAAGGACAGATAATTTTACACAGGTACATAAAGACAGGAAAGAATCATGCAGATTTGTCATGTTGGTTTGTGATTCTCAGCGATGATTCAACAAAGAGGATATAGTGTGTTCAGTTTTGACTATTCTCTAGAGACATAGAAAATGATATCCTAGGCAAACAAAAAAGAGGTAGACTTAACAAACAATGGAATACATGATTACAGGAAATGGTGAACATACAAAATATACTATGGTACAGTATGGTTTTTAGTATAAAGAATAAAAATGTTTTGGGGAAGTATCTTGAAATTTTAGGTTACAATCATGGAGATAATATTTTAATTACATAAAATAGCCTTTGGTGAAATTGTTTTACTTTTGTTAAATTGAGTTGCTTGGCCGAAACCTATCTCTGTACTTGTGGAATAAAGATTGGTCCTAATGACCACTGTACACCTTGAACTATACCCTAACTTGACTTGGAAACAATTTGTGACCAAACTTAAAACTATACCCTGGTAATCAAGCAACAGCACTTCAGCCAATCACAGCAGACAAACCCTCAGCCATTCCTAAGCTGAAAGTTGCCAAATTCTGTCCAAATAAAGTCAACCATGAACTGCACCAATCAGGTAATCTGTGTATATAATTTCCTGTTTTCTGGCTATAATAGGGTTTACCACATTGGAGAGGGAGACGTTTTGAACTGTCTTAGGTCTGGAATGCTTCCTGGTTCTAGAATCTATTTCTTGTTCAATAAACTTTGTTAAATTTAACTGGTCTTACTTTTTTTTTTTTAACACTTTAAATACTTGACAGGATCTATTATGTCTTGAATCAAATTTGTGATGCCTATATACTTATGAACTTTTGCTATGTGAAAAATAATGTACTTAAGTGATACAATGATATAAATTCTACATAAAATATACTAGTAAGAAATGTTAATGCTGTCTTAAATTACATAGATATTTATATTTAAATGTTAACATTTCTCATGGGCATAATTAAATATGTTAGGAAAATTTCAAAATGACTGAATATTATTACAGTGTTAAGTATTACAGTTTGCATACATATCAAAAATAAATATGCTTTATGTATTTAAACCTTATTGTAAAATAAAAAAATTTCTTGGACTACTTATTTTTAAATGGGAGATACAGAATGAGAGCTTATAGTTTTTCTGATAATAATTTAATTCTAGTAATTTCTGATATAAAGCAATATATTAATTTTTAATATTTACTATATTTTACTATTTAAAAGCTGAACATCCAATTTAGTGTTATCAGATCTCATGAGACTTATCCACTATCCTGAGAACAGCAGGGGAAAAACCCACAGCCACAATTCAATTACCTCCCACTGAGTCCCTGCCACAACACATGGGAATTCAAGATGAGATCCAGGTGGGGACACAGCCAAACCATACCAAGAATTTTCAGCTGGGCGCAGTGGCTCACGCCTGTAATCCAGCACTTTGGGAGGGTGAGGCAGGCAGACACGAGGTTAGGAGATCAAGACTATCCTGGCTAACATGGTGAAACCTCATCCCTACTAAAAATAGAAAAAAAATGGCCAGGTATGGTGGCACATGCCTGTAGTTCCAGCTACTAGGAAGGCTGAGGAAGGAGAATCACTTGAACCCAGAAAGCAGAGGTTGCAGTGAGCCGAGATCATGCCACTGCACTCCAGCCTGAGTGAGAATGAGATTCCAACTCAAAACAAAAAAATTTTTTTGGCACATTTTTTAAATTGGGCTTTTCATTTGCTTGCTGCATTTTAAGGTGTGTGAGTGTGTGTGTGTGTGTGTGTGTGTGTTTTGGAGTACTGTCCTTAATCAGATGAGTTTTGCAAATATTTTCACCAAGGCTGTGTTATGTCTTTTCATTCTCTTTGCAATGACATGGGCAAAGCTGAAATTTTTAATTTTATTAAAGTCCACCTTATCAATTATTTCTTTCATGAATCGTGCCTTTGTTGTTATATTTTAAAAACTTGTCACTGCACCCAAGGTCAGCTAGATTTTATAATATGCTACTTTTTAGAGGTTTCAGAATTTTGGATTTTACATTTAGGTCTATGGTTTATTTTCAGTTAACATTTATGAATGGTATATGCTTATATATTCATGTTTTCACACATGGATGTCCAGTTGTTCCAGCACCATCTGTTGTAAAGTCCATCTTCGTTCCCTTATGTTGCAATTGCTTCTTTGTCAAAGAATAGTTCCATTTCCTGATGTGGGTCTCCGTCTGAGTTCTCTATTCTGTTCCATTGATCTATTTGTCTGTTTTTCTCCACCAATACCACACTGTATTACTGTATGTAGCTTTACAGTAAATCTGGAAGCTAAGTAGGCACACTCCTCACTCTTGGTTCTCTACTTCAGTATTAATTTGGCTATTCAGGGTCATTTTTTTCTCCACATAAATTTTAGGATAAGTTGATTGATGTTCATGAAATAACATTGAGATTTTGAGTAAAACTTCCTTGAAATTATAAATCAACTTAGAAAATACTGAGTGTTTCTATGCACAAACATGGAATGTTTTTCCATTTATTTAATTCTTTGATATTTTTCATCAGAGTTTTGATTTTTCTTCCTATAGATTTTGTGCATATTTTATTAGATTTATACCTAAGTACAGTCAGGTGTCACAACAATAAGGAAACATTTTGTGAAATGCACCTTTGGGCAATTTAATTATTGTAGTAGCATTATAGAGTGTACATATACAAATTAGATGCTACAACCTATTATACATCTAGACTACATGGTGTAGCTCATTGCTCCCAGGCTATAAGCATACACAGTATGTTAGTATACTAAATGCTGAGGCAATTGTAATATAATGATAAGTACTTACCTTTCTAAACATAACTGAGCATAAAAAAGGTACCCTACAAATACAGTATAAAAGACAAAAAATAGTACATCTGTATAGGACACTTACCATGAATGGAGATTGCAGGAATGTAAGCTGCTCTGGGAGAATCAGTGAGTGGTGAGTGATGTGAAGTATTCACTACTATAGACATTATAAACACTACACACTTCATCTATAATAAATTTATAAAAATATGTTTGGCTGGGTGTGGTATCTCATACCTGTAATCCCAGCACTTTGGGAGGCCAAGGTGGGAGGATCATGAGGTCAGGAGATCCAGACCATCTAGGCTAACACAGTGAAACCCCGTCTCTACTAAAAAATACAAAAAATTAGCCAGGCATGGTGGCACATGTATGTAGTCCCAGCTACTCAGTAGGCTGAGGCAAGGGAATTGCTTGAACTCAGGAGGTGGAAATTGTAATGAGGTAAGATCGTGCCACTGAACTCCAGCCTGGGCAACAGAGCGAGACTCCATCTCAAAAAAAAAAAAAAGTTAGTAGTAAATTAAACAGCTTACCATAACATTTTTACTTTATAAAACTTTTTTAGGAAAACACTTTTAATTCTTTTGTAATAACAGCTACAAAACACAAACACATTGCACAGTTGCACAAAAATATTCTTTCTATGTATCCTTTATAAGGATATATAAATATTCTATAAGTTTTTTCTAATCTTTATTTTATTTTTTACTTTTTAAACATTTTTGTAAAATCTAAGACACAAACATACACAAGGTCAGAGTCATCAATATCATCGTCTTCCACCTCCACATTTTGTCCCACTGGAAGGTCTTCAGGGGCAATAGTGCACACAGAGCTGTTATCTCCTATGATAGCAATGCCTTCTTCTGGAATACCTCCTGAAACAATTGTCTAACACTGTTTTACAGTTAACAGTTTTTAGTAAATAGAATGAGTATACTCTAAAATAACAATTCAAAGTATAGTATACTAAATACATAAAAAAGTAGCAGAGTTTACTACTGTTGTTAATTATCATTATCAAGTATTGCATACTATACATAATTGTATATGCTAAACTTTTATATGAGTGGCAGCATGGTAGGTTTGTTTACACGTGTATCACCACAAACACACGAATAATGAGTTACAGTTGCATATTACAAAAGGTACAAAGTCTTGAGGCACTGGGAAATTTTCATCTCCAGTATAATCTTATGGGACCCCCATCATATATGTAGATCGTCATTGACCAAAACGTTGGTATGTGGTCCATGACTATTTCAATTTTGAGGACTGCTAATGTGAATGTTAACGTGTTTTTAATTTCCAATTCTACTTGTTCATTGCTGATATACAGGAAGGCAATTGACTTTTCTGTATTAACCTTGTAGCCTGCAATCTCATTATAATTCCTTGCTAGATAAAGAACTTTTTTATTTTTGGTCAATTTTTTCTGGATTTTCTACATAGACAATCATGTCATCTGCAAAACCAGTTTTATTTCTTCCCTTCCAGTCAGTATAATTTTGCTTTTTGTTGTTGTTGTTGTCTTATTACATGAGGCAGGACTTTAGTATGCTGTTAGAAAGCAATGGTGAGAAGGAACATTCTAGGTTTGTTTCTGGTTTTTGCCAGACAACTTTGTTTCGCACCATTAAACAGAATGTTAGCTGTAGGTTTTTGTGGATGTTCTTTATGAGCTGAAAGGGATCCCCTCTAGTACTAGTTCACTGAGAGATTTTATCATAGATGAGTGTTAAATTATTTTTAATAATCTTTCTACACTTATTGACATAACCATGTGATTTTTCTTCTGTAGCCTGTTGATGTGGTAGACTACATTAATTTTTGAATGGTGAACTTGCCTTGCATACTTGGGATAAATCCGAGTTGGTCAAAATTTACGTTTTTTAATACATTGTTGATTTTGATTTGCTTATATTTTGTTGACAATTTTTGTATCTATCTTCAGATGAAATATTAGTCCATAGATATTTTTGTTTTTGCAGTATCATTGTCTAGTTTTGATATAGTAATGCTGGACACATAGAATAAGTTAGGTGGAAATATTTCCTTTGCATCTGTCTTCTGAAATACATTGTCAAGACATATTGGCTTATTTTCTTCCTTTAACGTTTGGTATAGTTTACCAATGAACTAGTCTATTTTGGAATGTTATTAATTATCAATTCAATTTCATTAATAGATATAGGCCTACTCACATGCCTTGTGTGAGCTTTTGCAGTTTGTATCTTTTAAGAAACTGGTGCATTTCATCTACGTTGTCAAATTTGTGATCATAGATTTTGTTATACTATTCTTTCATTATCCTTTAATGTTCATGTGATCTGTAGGGATCTTCTTAAATTTCTGATATTAGTAATATGTGTTCTGTTATTTTTTCCTTAATTAGTCTGTCTAAAGGCTACTGAACCTTTTAAAGAAGAAACTTAAAGTTTTGTTTATTTTCTCTATTTATTTTTCTCTTTTCTATTTTATAAGTTTTGGGTTTTGTCTCGAATTTTCATCAATATTTTTTTCTTATGTTAATTTTAATTTCCTTTTTCTTGAGACAAGTCTCCCTCTGTCACCCAGGCTGGAGTGCAGTGGCATGATCCAGGCTCACTGCAACCTCTGCCTCCTGGGTTCAAGCGATTCTCCTGCCACAGCCTCCAGAGTAACTGGGATTACTCTGGGATTACTCCAGAGTAACTGCCCATCACTACCCCTGGCAAATTTTTTGTATATTTAGTAGAGACAGGGTTTCACCATGTTGGCCAGGCTGGTCTCAAACTCTTGACCTCAGGTTATCCACTTCCTTGGCCACCCAAATTGCTGAGATTACAGGTATGAACCACTGAACCACTGCACCTTTTTTTTTTTTTTAATTTTCTAAGGTGGAACTGAGATGATAGATTTTAGGCTTATCTTTTTGAACATACACATTTAATTCTATGAAATTGCCTTTAAGAATTGTTATTGCTGTGTCCCATAAATTTTGATATGTTTGATTTTTATTATTGTTAGATCAAAATCCTTCTTAATTTTTTGTTGAGAGTTCTTCTTTGACCCCTGTGTCATTTAGAAGTGTTGTTTAATCTCCAAATATTTCAGAATTTTCCAGCTATTTTTCTGTTATTGATCTATTTTAGTTCCATTGAAGTATGAGAGCAGACATTATATCATGTTTGTTTTTTAAAAACTTAAGCCATGTATTATGGCACAGCTGTGGTCCATCTTAGTAAATGTTTCATGTAGTTCTGAGAAAAATGTGTCCTGCTCTTGTTTGGTGAAGTAATTGATAGATTTTATTATGTCCACAGTGCTATTGAGTTCAACTATGTTCTTATTAAATTTCTCCCTGCTGGATTTATCTACTTGTGCAAGAAGGGTGTTGAAATCTCCAACTGAATCAGACTCATCTTTTTCTTTTTGTGGTTCCATTAGGTTTTGCCTCATGTGTTTTGGTGCTCTGTCATTAGGTGCATGCAGGTTAAGGATTGTTATGTATTTTTGGTATATTGACCCCATCATCATTATGCCCCTATTTATCACTGATAACTTTTCTTATTCTGACATTTTCTTTGTCTGAAGTTAATATAGGTACGTGTGCTTTACTTTTTATTTGTATTAGCATAATTTATTTTGTATATATATATTTACTTTTTTTTCCCCCAGAGACAGGGTCTTTCTTTTTCACCCAGCTGGAATGCAGTGGCATAATCATATCTCTCCACAACCTCAAACTCCTGGACTCAAATCATCCTCCCTTCTAACCTACAGGACACAGCTCCGCATCTGGAAATTAAAAAAATTTTTTTTGTTTTGTAGAGAAAGGATATCACTATGTTGCCCAGGCTAGTCTTGAACTGCTGGAACGAAATGATCCTCCAACCTCAGCCTCAAGTACTGGGATTACAGGTAGGAGTCACCACATGTAGCCTATCTCTTTGCTCTTAATATATAGATTTATTTATGTTTAAATTAGGTTTGTTGTTAGACAACAAGTATTTGGATCTTGTTTTTTGATCTGCTTTGACGGTTCTGAATTTTAACTGATGCATCTTAACCATTGATGTTCAAAGTAATCCCAATATAGTTGGATGAATATCTACCATACTTGTTACTGTTTTTTGTTTGTTGCCCTTGTTCTTTGTTCCTATATGTCTTACACTTTTTCCTGCCATTGTGGTTTTAATTTAATATTAATTTAATTAATCAAATTAATTTAATTATACATGATTTTATGTTTTTTCTTTAGCATATTAATTTTCACTCTTTTAAAAAGCTTTTTAGTTGTTGCTATAATGTTTGCCAAACATTTTTACAACAAATTCAAGTCTACTTTCAAATACCATATCGCTTCATAAGTTATGCGAGTACCTTATAATAATAAAATATTACTCATTCCTTTCTGTGTCATTTATTTCACTTATACATAAACATATATATATATCATATGTATATACATATATACACACATATACACACAAACTTAAGCATACGTACTTGAATACATTATTGCTATTGTAATTTTAAACAAACTATTTTTTGATCAATTAAAAAGAAAGTAAATTATTTTTATTTTACCTTCACGTATTCACTCTCTGATACTCTTCACTTCTTCATGTAGATTTGAGTTTCTGGCCTATATTATTTGCCTTCTGTCCAAAGAAGTTGTGTTAACATTTCTTATTGTCTATGACAAAAATCCTTCAATTTTTATTTGGCTAATAAATTATTTCTTTTTTACTTTTGAAAGAATTTTGCAGGGTACAGAGTGAAGTAAAAATAAAACTTAACGTTTGAAATAATTTTTACTTTTGAATAATTTTGCAGGATACAGAGCTCTAGGTTGGTTTTTATCTCCCAACATTTGAAATACTTTATTTCTCTTCTTATTACCACAGTTTTCAAGCATTCGTTTGCTGTGTTATCTTTGCTCCATTATAGGTGAGGTATATTTTTTCCTCTGACTTTTTTCATTTTTTGCTTTATTGTTGATTTTCTGAAACTGGGATATGATATGCCTACATGAAGTGGCATGTGTGTGTATTGCATTTATCATGCTTGGTGTTTTTATGGCTTCCTGGATCTGTGGCATTAGGTCTAACATAATTTGGAAAAATTCTTAATCATTATTGCTTCAACTATTTCTTGTGTTCCTTTCTCTCTTTCATCTTCTTTCAGTATCACTATTACACACATTGTATACTTTTGTAGTTGCCCTATGGCTATTAGGGTTATAATAACAGAAACTATATCTTCTGCCATTTTAAAAATTCTTTTTTATTTGTTTCTACTGTCATATTTTTCAAGCTTAGAGATTCTTTCCTCAGCAGTATGCAGTCTACTAATTAGCCTATCAAAGACTAATGTGTTCTATCAAAGACATTCTTTGTTTCTTACAGTATTTTTGATCTCTAGCATTTTTATATTGTTTCCTGGAGTTTTAATCTTTCTGCTAACATTATCCATTGTGTGCTGTCTACTTTTTTCATTAGAGCTTTTAGTATGTTAATTATAGTTGTTTTAAATTCCTGGTCTGATAATTCCAATATTCCTAAAATATCTGACTCTGGTTCTGATGCTTGTTCAGTATCTTCAAATGGCATTTGCTTTTTTTGTTTTTCTTCTTTGAAATCCTGACATGATGTATTGAGTAAAAGAAACTTCAGTAAATAGGTCTTTAGTGGTGTAGTGTTAAGGTGTGTAATGCTTCCCTATAGAAGGGAAGCATTCTATAGTTTTGTGGTTAAGTGTCAGTAGTTCATAAACCTTTGCTACTGGACTATGAACTTCACCAGTGCTCCTCAGTTTTTCTCCTCTTAGGTAAGATCGAATGGCTAGAGGGGGCTGGAGATGGGTATTTTT
The DNA here is from genome assembly GCA_963573385.1 of Cacajao melanocephalus. Classification (NCBI taxonomy): domain Eukaryota; kingdom Metazoa; phylum Chordata; class Mammalia; order Primates; family Pitheciidae; genus Cacajao; species Cacajao melanocephalus. The sequence goes on along the minus strand of CAUYLG010053822.1, from coordinate 105,822 downwards.
ATTTCTCCAGGTGGGTTAGGCTCTAATTTGACCTCAGATGATTAAGCTTTAGTAAGTAGTTTCTGCTGAGGTCAGACCTTGTTAAAAACAGAACGCTCTAGGGTATTTGAAATTGGTAACATTCCCCTCCTGCTGCTGGAAGTACAAGGAGATTTTTCTCCTGTATTCTCTGTGAGTACCTGGTAGAGCTCTTGGAGGTAAGTCCCACAAAACATAAGGACATCATCTCTATGACTGAATCCCCTGGAGTTTTAACTTTCAGACTTGCCCACACTGAGCCTCCAGCAATTCATCAATTAAAGTTTAGGTTTTTCTACCCCAGCGCTGGGTCCCATGGAGGTTTATGCTTACAGGTTACTGTTTGAGTAAGTTGTGATTGTCTGTATTCATCTGTCTTTTCAATTTTCAGGATATCAGTTTACCCTGTAACTTCACTTCTTTGATCTAAGAAAAGTTGTTGATTTTTCAGTTTGTTTAGGTTACTTGCTTTTAGGCTGAAGTGGCAACTTCTAAGCCCCTTAAGTGTCAGACTAAAACCTGGAATTTTCCTTGGTTCTCTTTGTAGATATTAAGACCATTATTTCCTAAAGTGGAAAATGTTTAAGCTTCAGCATCATATAAACTCATTTTAATATTTTTAACTGTGTAAGTTTGAATGTTGCCATGAATCAGCTGATGTTTGCCTGAAATTTATGCCAGTGCTTGAGTCTTTGCAGGGTATAAACATATTGTGATAAGGGAGCCTAAAAGGTTAAGAACTTATGACCAGACATTTATATGGCATCAATATATTCTGGTTAATGAAAGATGCTATCAACACAAGGGAGTCTGGGAAGACAAGTAGTGGTGTGTCAGGGCAGATTGATACCACTATTCCGGATATACATGGTTAAGAATGGTCATAGAGGAGAAATTTTTATGTGATAGATATTTTAGCTATGGCCACAGGGACTATATGTGGTGACAAATAAACAAGTCTTTATTTCCATCTGTGTCGTTTTGAAACCATTTATCAATTCTGCTACTGAGAACCTGATTACATCCAGGAAAATGAGCCTATAGCAGAAAAATGTCTCTTTTTTTAATGTGGATAATGTTTTTGCCCTACAGATTCAGTGTGGTGCTAAGACTTTGTCAAAAACATCTTACTCTCAACTATGACAAAATTTAGATAATTATATACATTCTTTTAATTAAAATAGGCAAAAATAGAAGTTTAAACAAATGTGCTAAAATAATAAATGGGCAATAAACATTTAAATAAACTTAAAATAAACTTAAAATGATTATGTGTGGACCTTTTTTTGAGACGCAATTTTTAAACTTTGGCTAAGCAAAATCAGTAATTTTAGGGTTTTTTTTTTTTTTTTTTCTTTTCATGTAATTTGCCTTGGAGTGCTTAGGGTAGACTTCCACAGACCAATGATATATTTTGATGTACTTTACAATGCTTCTTTCTAGTGCTAAAGAATAGGATAAAAGGCCAAATTCTACTGGGCCTTGTAATAGATATTATAGCCTGCTATTTTTCCTCCCATTACAATCATTTTAATATCTGTACTACAACAATAATATATCCCATTATTTCCTAAAGTGGAAAATGTTTAAATGTTAGCACCATATAAACTCATTTAAATATTTTCAACTGCTAGTAAATCATCAATTGGTCAACAAAGAGCCCTAGTTGAATATACTATTAAGTGTGGATCTTACCATGAATGAGCTGATAGATTGCTTACCTGAACTGTATACTATGCACAAAGGTTACTCAACCCTGAGCTCTTTGCCTGATGAATTTCATGTTGGTTTGGTTAATGATTATTAGAAGATAAACAGACGATAAAATCGGTAGCAGTTCAATAAGAGGCCAATATCAGTGACAAAAATTTAGAATCCTCAGTGTCATTCTAAATTGCTTACCCTCCCTCACGTTGACATGTCCTAACATGTCTAGTTTCAAAAAACCATGTCAAAGGTCCATATTTCCTTTTCTCAACATCTCCATGAACCCCAGTCTAGTTTAAGTCACCATCATCTCTGGGTCTGAGTGACTATAATAGCTTTTTTTTCTTTTTAAAATCTCCCTGCTTATATTCTTATCCTTTAAACTATTTTAAAAATATTAACTGTGGTAAACATTGCCAGAGCCAAGAAAGCACATGATCTAGGCACTACATAATTTGCTTCCTCTTATTCTCCTGCTCATTCATTGGCTTCTAAACTCAATGCCAGCCCTCTGTTCAATTCCTCTATCCTGCTAAGTTCTTCTTTGTTGTTGTTGTTGAGCAGAGTTTCACTCTTTTTACCCAGGCTGGAATGCAATGGCACGATCTTGGCTCATTGTAACCTCTTCCTCCCAGGTTCCAGTGATTCTCTTGCCTCAGCCTCCCAAGTAGCAGGATTACAGGCACCTGCCAACATGCCCTATTAAATTTTGCATTTTTAGTAGAGATGTGTTTTCACCGTGTTAGCCAGGCTGGTCTTGAACACCTGACCTCGTGATCCACCTGCCTTGGCCTCCCAAAGTGCTGGAATTACAGGCGTGAGCCACCTAGCCTGGCCCAGAGAATGCAATGAAAGTTTTCTCCTAATTAGATATATGAGAATAGAAAATTTAAGCTCCCCTCCTTACAACATTTAAAGTTCCTATTAAATATCTTCCTTAATTAAACAAAAATGGTGTTTCTTCATTAAAATTTATCTTAACATTATTTTCTCTGAAATACAATCTTTCAGGTATGTACAAGGTCTTCACTCAAGATAATTTTTAAAAAGAAAGGATTTATGTATAAAGACCAGTTAAAAATAAGAAAGTCTTAGGAAAAATAGAAAGTCCTTCAGTTGCAGAGTGCAAAAGTTGCTAAATACAGAGAGAGATGTTGAAGGAGATTGATAGATGTGATTTTGGACTGCAGGTGATTAAGCTTGTTGGTGTAGAAGAGACGACACAAGGGTAATGAACTGAGTGACCCAGGTGTATGTAGCAAACTCCTTTCAGCTGAACTACTCCACTAATGAAAATGTTGGTTCTTGTTTTCTTTTAGAAAATAAAAATAATAATTAGCAGTGGAATTATTTTGATCTTCTATTTCCTTATGAGCAGTGGAGTAAACGTAGAACACATTTTTGGTTCTGTTGTTGATTATTTTAATTGCACCAAAAACCAATTTGTAACTAAAATAATGTACTATAAAACATGAAAATGTAAAATAAATAAAAGCTTAGGAAAAGTGACACATCAAAAATGACAAGTCAAATAATTTTTATTTAAGATCCATTTTAAATATAAGCAGTTAAAATGAAGTCATGAAAGTAAATTAATCATTTTGGACATCAAGGCTTCCTAATAATCTTTAAATATATTTGTGTGCTATGGTTATCAAATTAAGCTGTACATTAGAATGTACTGCTGCAGAGGTTATAAATAAGACTTTGTAAAATTTTATTGTAGTTATGATGGTATCTCATATTGTGGACAGCATTTAAGTATCAAACTGTGAGTGAAATTATTAAATAGAGACTATCTAAGAATTGAGAAAATTAATATCAGATAAGAATAAAATGAAGTTCATCATAAGACACATATTAAGATAGCTATTATAAAAGTATTACAGAGTGCTTTTTAAATGCCTATGTATAGATAAAATTCATAATGTTACTATGTATATTATTGTTTTATAACTCAAAGAATTGATGTTTTATTTTGTTCAAATGAAGCAAACTAGTAAACTTTCAGATAAATCTTTATTGAAAAATATTTACACATCATTGTACTATAAAACTGTGACGGAGAAAAATATGAACATGCCCCCACCTTCAATAAACTGAATATAGTAGGAAAGTATGGAAAGGAAAACAATACCATTTTCTTACATTTTGTGTCCTCATTTAATGCCAAACGTATGTGTTATTTATTATTGTTCAAATCCTACATTCAAAAAGTGAGCCTCAGATAAAGTACTTGACTTGCTCAAAAATCCAATTTGGAATGAAATTATGGAAACAAAATTGGAATTCACCTCTGCCTGGCTTCAAGGCATATGGTTTTTATACTCTATTACATGACCATCCACAAAAGCCAGGTCCGTATACCTACCAGGTAAAAGCAGAAAACTTATAAACACATAGAATGGAATGAAATAAAGGGCCGTAAGGAAGCAGGTACCTATCTTCAAAGACAGCAGAGAAAACCTGGTGTTGCCATGAGTAAAGAAGACTAAAGAAGGAGCTGATTGTCAAAATGAGCAATGAATGCTATTTGGTATTTTATTAAGTAGTGCTGGTATAAAAACAAATACACACACGCAATTTCAAGGAGAAAAAGTGAATGGGGAAAGAAATGTGCTTTCTTAAATATATTCTAGACATTTTCCACAAGGAAGGTATAAATAACAGATTCTTTTGTAAGACGGTGCTTTTATGTTTATGCAAAAGACACTTGTCCTCTTTATGGAGGCACTGCTTAAGAAATAAATACTATAATAATCAATGGCTGAATTTTGTACAGCATACATTTATTATAATTACTGATCAGAAAGACAACTAACACCTTGCCTGATAGACTTGCTTTGTAATATCTGCCATATTCCATATTCTTTGAAGGAAAATAGTTTGACGAATTCTGTACAGCAATTCTCATGGTAATAGATTTCTACAATATTAATAGAGGTAGGTCATCTAGTTTTCAGGCTTCGGATTTTTATATCTGTAAGAGGGGAGAAATGAGATTAAGTATATATTGAGTTGTTAGGTCATCTGAGGTAAAGGACTAAGCTCATATTAAATAAAATTTTCAGATACCAAATTCTAACTACTATATAACTTTGCTTTTCTCATTTGATAAAGTATCATGGTTATTCCTTCAAGTTAATTCATATAGAGTTAACTCATTTTTATAGTAGGTGGTGTAGGCTTCTACATTATAAACAAACAACAGTTAATTTATTCGTTCTTCAACTGATGGGCATTTAAGATTTGTGTCCTTTTTACAAATCCAAAACAATTGTGAAAGAAATATCATCATGCCTATATCCTTATGTATGGGAATTTTGTTGTGATCAGATAAATTTACAAGAGCATAATTCTGACTGAAAATCTTCTTTATGCCATAGGTTTTAAAAGATCTTATTAGATTTCTTTTCAAACTGAAGAAACACTTTAAGCTCTTAATATCAATATGTGTTTATTTCCCTGATTAAAAAATAGTGGATATTATCATTGTTAAATAATATTCACTATTTTTATGAAGAAATGATGTGATATTTTTTCTTATTATATAAATAATATTAACATTTTAACATCTAGAGAAATTAGGCATTTTTTTCATGAGGTCAGGGTGGGCATTTGTTTTCTTGTACAAATTGTTTCTACATATGTATTAAGCATTATTTATTGAGTTGTTTGTATTTTTGTATGAACGTGGGAATTTAGGTTGTCCATTACAATTGTAACGCACAATTACAATGAACAACTTAAAATTTAGTTTTAGTCCTATTAACCCTTTATTGATGTATACAGTGGGTTACTTACCTACTTTTCTCCTTTAAATTTGTCATTTATTTTGCCACAGATGTTTAGTTTTTATGCAGTCTATATATACATATGTTTTTTCAGGTTTTCTATAGTTATACTGTTGCTTATGAGGTGAGTTCATCTCAACACTCTTATATATTCTTATAGTTTTCCTTCTAATTTTCGGTTTTATATTTTCTATTTAAGACTTTAATTTGCCAGGTTTCAATTTATATATACGGTAAAGCAGAGATTTAGCTGTGGTTTTATCCAGATGCAGAGATTATAACTTCCACAAAGGAGGAATAATTTAACTTTCTCTTTTCTAATTTGTATGCTCTATATTTCTTTCTTTTGCCGAGTTTCTCTGATTAGGGTTTCTCATACTATGTTAAATAAGAGTAATGAGAATGAGCATCCTTGTCCTTTTCCAGTTATTAGAGAAAAATGTTTCAGCTTTTCACCATTTGGTATTATATTAGTTGTGAGTCTGTCATATGCAGCCTATATGGTTATAGGGTAATGTCCTTGTATAGATAATTTGTTGAGTATGTTTATCATGAAATGGGTTGAGTTTTGTCAAATGTTTTCTTCTGCGTTGATTGAGATGATCATATAGTTTTTGTCCGTCATTCTGTTGATACTACGTGTCTATTGATTTACATGTATTGAACTATCCTTGCATCCCTGGGATAAATCTTTTTAGTTTGTTATTCTACCACTTGTTTTATTTTTATTTATTTATTTTCACCTGTACTTTTGGTGCCATATCTAAAAAAAATCATTGCAAATTTCAGCATTATACAGCTTTTCTCCAATGTTTTTATCTAGCAGTTTTAAAGTATCATGTATTTGTTAAATATAAGTTTTTAATTCACTTTGAATTGATTGTTGTGTATGCAGTAGATAAGTATCTACTTTCATTTCATTGAATGTGTATTTCTAGTTTCCCAGCATTATTATTGAAGATACTATTCTATATTATGTATTCTTGGAACTTTTGTAAAAGATTAGTTAACTTTTTGTGCATGGGTTTATTTCTGGGATTTCTATTGTGTTATTTTGGTATATGTGTATATTTTTATGTCAGAATCATATTCTTGATTACTGTGTCTTTGTAATATAAATTGAAAGCTGGAACTGTAATGCCTCTATCTTTATCTATCTTGCTCAAGATAGATTGCTTTAGCTATCAGAGGTCTTTTGTGGTTCCACATCATTATCAGGATTTTATTTTTGTTTCTGTGAAAATATCATTAGAATTTTTACAGAAATTGCATTGAATCTGTAGATTGCTTTGGGTAGTATGGACATTTTGACAATGTTAATTCTGATCCATGAACATAGAATATCTTTTCATTTCTTTTTAATATCTTTTACCAATATTTTATAATTTTCACTGTGCAGATTTTTAACTACCTTGGATAAATTTATTCATAAGTATTTCATTCTATTTGATGCTACCGTAAATGGGATTGTTTTTCTTAAATCTTTCTCAGATAGATTCTTGTGATTTTATGAAAATACAACTAATTTCTGCATGTAGATTTTGTATTCTGCAAATTTACCAAATTTGTGTATTAGTTCTTACACTTCTTTGATAGATTCTTCATAAATTTCTATACATAAGATAATTTATTATAATCTAGAAATAAAAACATATAACATTTTTATTTGAAATTCAGATGCTTTTTATTGCGATTTCTTGTCAAAATGCTTTGGCCAGTACTTCCTGCACTATGTTTAATCTAAGTGGTGAGAGTGGGTAAATTTTAGTTGTTCCTGATCTTCAAAAAATAAGTTTTAGTTTTTCACTATTGAGTATATTAGTTGTGGGCTTGTGACATATGCTCCATATTGTTTTTTAGTCTGTTCTTTATGGATCAAAATTGTTGAGAGTTTTTATTATAAAAGGGAGTTAAATTTTGTCAAATAGACTTCCTGTATCTATTGAGGTCATCATATGGTTTTTGCTCTTCATTTTGTTAATATAGTGTATTGATTTGCTTATGTTAAATCCATCTTGCACATCATGGATAAATTACTCTTGATTGTAGTATATGAACATTTTAATGTGTTATTGAGTTCAGTATTCTAGTATGGTGTTGAAGAGTTTTTTGCATCTATGTTAACAGAGATATTGGGTTGTAATTTTCTTTTCTTGTAGTGTCTTTGTTTCGTTTTGGTTTCTGGGTAATGCTGGCTTCATAGAATTAGTTAGGAAGCATTCCATATTTTTCAATTATTTAAAAGTATTTGAAAGTTTTGTATTAACTTTTTTCTGTAAATGTTTAATAAGATTCTATCAATGAATATATCAGGTATTGGGCTTTTCTTTGATGGAAGAATTTTTATGACTGATTCTATCTCCTTAATTATTACTGATGTGTTCGTATGTTCTATTTCCTTATGATTCAGCCTTGATAGGTTATATGTGTCCAGGCATTTATTCATTTCTTCTAGGTTATCTAATGCATTTGCATACAATTGTTTAAAGTAGTTTCTTATGATGGATTGTATTGCTGGTGTGTTCATTGTAATGTCTCTTCTTTCATTTTTAATTTTACAGATCATCTCTCTTTTTTCTTAGTTTAGCTAAATATTGACAATTTTGTTTATCTTTTCAGATGAAATAACTTTTAGATTAACTGATACTTTGTTTTTTTCTAGTCTCTATTGTATTTATTTCTGCTATAATATTTGTTATTTGTTAAGCTTTTACTTAAAGTCTATTTTATTTGAAATGATTACAGTTAACTTGCTCTCTTTTGGTTTCCATTGGTTTTGAATATCTTTTTCTGTTTCCTCACTTTTACTCTATCTGGCCTTTAAAGCTGAAGTGAATTTCTTGTAAGCAGCATATAGTTGCATTTTGTTTTTCATTCATTCAGCTCTTACATGCCTTTGACTAGAGAATTACATCAGTTTTCACTTAAAGTAATTATTATTTGGTAAGAAATAAATATTGTCATTATTTTGGCTTTAAAATATATTCTTTGTTCCTTTTTTCTTAAATTTGAGTCTTCCTTCATGATTTGATGATTTTCTGTAGTGGTGTGATTTGATTACTTTCTCTTCATGTTATGCGTATCTACTTATGTTTTCTTTTTGTTGTTTCTATGAAGATTACATAAAACAATTTGTTGTTGTAATAGGTTATTTTATGTTAATAACAACTTAGCTTTTATTGAATACAAAATCTCTACACTTTTAATTTCCTCTTTGACATTTTGCTTTTCTTATCAGAATTTACATCTTTTTATATTGTGTACCCATACAACTTGTTATAATTTTAGTTATTTTTCCTACTTCTGTCTTTTGAGATTTATAAAGCAAAACTTATACTAGAGTAATAAGTGATTTACACACTACCATTGCAGTATTAGAGTATTCTAAATTTAACTTTATAATTTCATTTTTTAGCATGCTTTATTCTTTCATATGTTTTTCTGTTACTAATTAGTGTTCTTTAATTTTAGGTTAATAAAATCTCCAGCATTTTCTGTGTGTCAGATTAAGTGGTAACAAGCTCTCAGCTTTTGTTTGTAAAAAATATTTCATCTTTTTTTCTTTTCGCAAGACAATATTTTCCAGGTAGAATTTTTGTTAGTAGTTTTCTGGGGGTTTTTGTTTTCGTTTTCCCATTCTGTAGTTTGAATATATCATCACACTATCTCCTAGGTTAGTGAAGATTTGGCATAGAATTCTCCCAATAGCTTAATTAACATTCTCCTATATATAATAACCTCTTTTTTTCTGCTTTAGAAATTTTCTATTTGTCTTACATATTTGACAGTTTGATTAAATTCTTTGTGAAATCCTTGGGCTAAAACTGCTTAAAGAACTTTATTCTTTATATACCTGTATACTCACATCTAATTCAGATTGGGGAGTTTTCAGCCATTATTACTTCAATAAGCTTTCTTTACCTTTCTCTCTTCTCTTTTAGGGACTACTCTAATGTTTAAGACAGCTGTCTTGATGATGCCCTGTAAGTCGCTAGGCTTCCTTTATTCTTTTTCATTATTTTTTTCTGACCAAATATTCTGACCAAATATTTTCAAATGGCTTTTCTTCAAGTTCACAGACTTTTACATCTGCTTTATAAGTCCTCTGTTGGCACTCAACATTGTCTATAATTTTATTCATTTTAATCTCCAGTTTCAGAATTTCTTCTTGGTTGTTTTTTATGATTTCTATATCTTCATTATACTTCTTATTTTGTTTATCTATTATTTTTCTGGTATCATTGAGTAGTCTGTGTTCTCTCATAGCTTACTATACTTCCTTAAAACATTTGAATTCTTTTTTGAGCAATACATAGATCTCCATTCTGTTGAGTCAGTTACTAAAATATTGTGTTTCTTTGGTGATGTCTTATTTCATTCATTTTTTTACGTTCTTGAAGTCTTATATTCAGCATTTGAAGACGTCATCTTCTCCAGTTTTTGCTAACTGGCTTCAGAAGGGAAATGCTTTCACCAGTAAGTCTGTCTAAGGGTTCCAAGTCTCCCTCAGACATTTTGTATATTCATGTTTGCTTCACATTGTTCCTCTTTGAGGAAAATTTTTAACATTGAATGACTTCTATTGATCTCACAAAGCCAAATCAGGTGTTGAGAACCTCTTGTTTGCTTTCCTTAGGGTAATACCATGAAATGCTGAAGTTTGTGTGCCTTATCCGCATCATGCTGAATGAAACTAGTTCGTGCAAGATACTTGAACTCACCATCCACAGGAATAAGCCCTGGGAGCTGGGCTGGGGAGAAAGGGTTGAGGCATATGGAGCATTTGGGTACCTGTCAGCCAGTTGAGGGGAGGGTCTACAGGAAAGGCATTCCACAGAGCTCATAGGCGGGTTCCTAATGGAACCTTCACAGCAATTGGTAGAGTCTACTCTTCTCTGCTCTCAGCCTTTCTTAATCCCTCAACTGTCCTGATCACGTCAGTATTCGGTGTGAAGCAAGAAAGAAGTCTGCATCTCTATGGGCTTTGTCCAGCATGGCTGGGAAAACAGGGCACTTCCTACACTTTCACTTTCCCTTGTGGGAGAAAGTAGCACCAAGGAGGTCTCTTTTGGCACTACACTGTGCTGCCTTGGGAAGAGGGGAAATTCAAAAGTGAAGTGGTTCTTACCTTCTTCAGTGCATCTATTCTCAGACTTTTTTTCTCCAATGGTGTGCTGAAACTTCTCTGCTAGGCTCACAGACTACCACAAAGGTACTCTTGTCTGGGGTCTGTGAGTAGTTATCAAAATTCAATGCTTCCGTGGAAGGATTATCCTAGAAAGTGCCTATTCTACTATCTTGCAGACATCACTTTGCAATACTGATTTTTATTTTCTTTTTGATTTTTTAAAATCATTAAAAATTATATAGTAACGAATCACTGCTTTTAGTAATCTATACTTTTAAAATATATTCCTTTTGATCAGACATACATTTTTATCAATTATTTTTGTTTATCATGTTTTCAAATATACACGTAACATGTATTCATACACATGTACACACATAAATATATACATGTATAAACATGGTTCCATTAATATTTTTCAATTTGGTCTTTTAAATTATGAATAAAATAAAATCAGTCTTTACAAATGTGCTTTTGTTAATTTTGTTTATTTTTTGAAGTTTTTTGCTTTTTTGTTAGAGAAAAGTGTTACGTATCTATTGGCATATAACATTTTATGACTTCTTCCCTATTTTGTGCATGGTAATTATCTTTATCATGTAATGTGTTTTTTTAACCCTGCTTGTTAAAATAGGCCTGTGGTGCCACTTAGTCAGATATTAATATGTTTTCTGTCGTCTCATTTTGACTGTTTTTTAAAATACTAATTGTCTTTTAACTTTTATTTTTACTATTTTTTATATATGTCTATTTTATTTTAGATGGTTTCCTTCTGGCTAGTATTGTAAAGCCCAGAGTCAGATGGCTCAAATGTAATGATTTGTCATTTCTCTTTTGCTCAAAACATGTAATTACAAAGAAAAGGACATTTATATTCATGTGCATAACAGAGAAAATAACCAAGAACAATAAACAGATTGTCAAATAGCATAACCAAGGTTAAAAAACAAATATTTCACCATTTGGAAATTAAATTGAGAAACAGTATTATTAAGTGAGAATCTACAAGCATGCCACAGCATGTTGGAATCCAGATCTGGAAGCAGAAATAAAGCATCAAAATAGTAACAGGGAATATGACAGCTCCATGCAAATAGGGGACTAGAGACAAATTCTGCTTGTATTCAGGTATTGCAAAGAGGAGTTTCCACTTGTGGAAAAAAGTTGAAATGAAATGCTATAGACAAAGCTCTTAGAGTCAAGCTTATAATAGCTTGCAGGTCTTGGGAATTAGTAGTCTGTAGGTATTGCCAGGTGACTAGGAACTAAAGAAAGTTACTGTTGGCTAGATCATGAAATATCTCATACTGCAACAATGTTAAAATTACAAATCATTATTGTAGTTGTGAGGAGTCAAACTCCTTCTAGCAAAGATGCCAGATTTTGAGGTATGTGCACAGAGAAAAGGCATTTATTTTTTAAAAATCTAAGCATAAATAAAAAATAAAACAACCATTCCAATAACTTAAGCTTAGAAACTCCAATTTCAAAACACATATTTGGAACATTATTTGTTATTATTATCATCAATTTTAAGAGAGGGTCTCACTCTGTTGTCCAGGCTGAGTGCAGTGGTTTGATCATAGCTCACTGCAGCATTGAACTCTTGGGTACAAGTAATTCTCTTGCCTTATCCCTAGAATAGCTAGGACCAAAGGTGCACACCATGATGACTTGCTAATTTGTTTTTATTTTTATTTATTTATTTATTCATTTATTTATTTATTTAGAGATGGAGTCTTGCTCTGTCACCCAGGCTGGAGTGCAGTAGCATGATCTTGGCTTACTGTAACCTCTGCCTCCCAGGTTCAAGCGATTCTCCTGTCTCAGCCTCCTGAGTAGCTGGGATTACAGTTGCATGCCACCACGCCCAGCTATTTTTTGTGTTTTTTGTAGAGATGAGGTTTCACCATGTTGGTCAAGCTGGTCTCGAACTCCTAACCTCATGATCTGCCTGCCTTGGCCTCCCAAAGTGCTGGGATTACAGGCATGAGCCACCATGCCTGGCCTTATTTCATTTTTATTTAGAAAGCATATCTCACTATGTTGTCCAGGGTGGTCTCAAAGTCCTGGACTCAAGTTCTGATCTCACCTCAGCCTCCTAAGTCGCTGGAATAACAGGCACAAGACATTGCTCCCAGCATATTTGGAACATTAAGTTGGTAAATGTATAATTTATAATATGCAAAATATATTTAAAAAATAATATGAGACTTGGTTTAGGGTTAAGAGGAAAAATCTGTAAACAGTGAAAATATACTAAGTAAAACATGGACATAGGTAGCCATTAGAAAAAGAAATACTGGAAATGAAAAATACAGTTATTGATAAAAAATGAAATTGATGTAATGCTACCTATCACTAATTATGTACTTACGCGTATACAGAGTCACACTCACCTGAAAACACCTTGTATTAGATACTCATTTTCTTTGTTTCATACACCTTACAAGGCAGACCTGGAGCTTCATGCAGCCATAAAATCTGGTTCCAGATTAGGTATTTTTAACCACTCTGCTACTAGCTTTCAACCAAGCCAGGACTGATCTGAGTTAATCAAAAGACAGGACTGAAGAATGCAATGAGCTGTGAGAGACTATGACTAAGATAGGAAAGAGAATGGATACATATGGAAAAGTAATATTTAAAGTAAAATGAATACTTTTTTTTTTTCCAGAACAAAAGGACGTGGATTAAGACAAAAGGCATTCTGCGTTCCAGGTAGGATGAATTATTATATTAAGTACACATTTTGTGAAATTCCGGAGCATAAAAAATAAGGAGACTATTTTAAAATCTATTCAACAGAAAGATAAACCCCAAGGAGAAAAAATTTTGAAAAGATTTTTCACCACCAAAACAGATAATAGAATAAAATGAAAATATCTCCCAAATGTTGAGGGAAATCTTATTAATCTGAAGTTTTATACCAGTTAAGTTATATTTTTATGATTAATAATATAATATATTTATACAGAGAAAGACTAAGATTGTACCACTCACAGACTCTTACTAAAAGAAAAATTAGAAATGAGAAAAGGAAACCTCTGTGGCAAATGTGAGATATGAAAACATTTTTAAAAATGATGTTTAAAATACATAGATAAATTTCCTGTTAATAGCAAAACAAAATTAGTGGTTTCTTATTTTAAAATGTAAAATTTTAAAGCCAAACCACATTAAAACTATATGGCAAATTTCATTTATATTTAAGTTTATCTGAGTTTTATCATATATCTGTAAAGATGGCGGGGAAAAAGTAAATAAGAAAGTAAAACTAATGTGACTATTACATCATTTAAGTGTTCAATACTGACCTCATGTAAAGAACCTAATGTGAGTACTTAAATATGACATAAATATCAACATAACTTTAAAAAATACATAAGATCATTTTCACCAATAAATTTAAATCCTGGATTAAATATTTTTGAAAATATATATATTCTGAAAATTAATTGAAGAGAAATTGTCTATTTGTTTTAAACAGTAAACTTTAAAATGATTGAAGATTCCAGTTAGAACTATACAACTCTATAAATGCCAAATTTTGTATTGGACTATTCCAAAATGCAAAAAATAGAAAATCTTTATATTTACATAAAGACTTTCTAAGGCTAATATCACCCTATTATTGGAATATTCTTAATACCAATTTATCTTTGAAAGAGGCGTAGTGTTCTTTAGTACATATTTAAAAATGTCTGTCTTTTTGAAATAATCAATTTCCATCTTGGACTTCAAAGGAGCTAATAAGACTTGACAACAATGATAGTAAGATTAATTTATGCTCATAATGTAAATATATTCACATTGAAATATAATCATAATGGTAAATTATGTTTATTCCAAATTCCATTTTCTATTTTTTAATCTTTTTTAAAAATAAGAATACATATCTAAAAACAGATGAAGCAAATTCCTTTAACAAATAGGCCTCTGAATCCTCAAATGTCAGGGGTTGACATGATTAAACTCACTTTTACTAAACCTCTAGAGTGTACTTCAATTTGTAACTCTTAATCTGTATTTCATATTTGTGACTTTTCTCTCCCCAATTAGCCTGTCAGCTCCTTGAAAGGATAAATCATGCAAGATATTACCTTGATTTTATGAGAAATGCAAACAGAAAATATTCTACTTAACAAACAATACAGTTTTAAAAGTGTAAGATCAGATCATTAGAAAGCATTTCTCAGTGTAATGACCTCCATATTTGTAATCACCTTCAAATAGTTTAGGCTTGTTATACAATTTCCAAATTTAAACTTAAAAGTTTTTTTGACCCAAACTGTCTTCATACAAATATAATCCCCATGAAACTTTTTTTTATTGCTACTTTTGGATATTGTCTTTATTATTATAAACAATTCAGGTTTTCTTATATAAAAAGACATATATAAGTATTGTGAAATATTTCATATTTAATTTTCAACCTTTTTCACTAAGCTGTTATCTTTTAACTTCCATTAGTACATTCTATCCAGTTTAAGACAAATAATGAATTACTGATTGTTTTATTGCCTCTCTTTCTAACCTTGAGCTCAATTATAAGAAAAGAAAAACAATTGCAATAAGGAAAAAATCCTGAAAGATTAGTAGGTAGGTAGATAGATAGACAGACAGATGGATGGATGGATGGATGGATAGATAGATAGATAGACAGATAGATGACAGATAGACAGATAATAGATGACAGGAGTGGATTCTGAATTTGGAAATCAATGACTATTACTATGTTTTTAACAAAACATGAACTTTCTTCTTCAAGTACAATTTTTTTGGTTAAGAAAAATTACTTTTATTGAAAATATTCTTCTTTAATGTGCATAAAAATCATCAGGAGATCTTGTTAAAAATGCTTTGAATTTTTTTTTTCCTAAGTAAGTAGAACAGATAATACTTTCACATGGTACAATTTCTTTACTTTGAAGACATACCAATTGAACTGTGGTCCATGAACTAATTGCATCATCCTCACCTGGAGACTTTGGAAGTACAGAATCTCATTTGAACAGAAAAAATAAAATTACAAACATTAAGTGAAAGACACTGGAATCATTATCAATCTGTGCAAAAAAAACCTCTTTTTTCTTTTTCATGTTACTCATTCTTAACTGTATCAACTCTGTAGACTTTTTATCTAATTTCAGTATTACTAAAAGTGAATTCTAACTTGCCTGCTCTTGACTCTCAATCATTTGTGTCATATTCAACTTCTGTAATCACAACAACCTTTGCTCAGCAAATTGTCAGTGATCCTTTGTTACTGAATTAAACCAAATTCATTTGGTTGATAGTTAAGATTTGCCATAATGTGCGCCTCAACTTTCCCTCTTAACAATATGCATCATTATTTCTTCATGTAAATTCTATATTCTTGGCAATCTGGCTTGTCTTTGTCCATCAAATATACATTATAGTTCTCTAGCCTTAATTTTACTTTTTAATCCAGAAAAGAATAAAAGGAAAAATCCAATGTTGCAAAGATATTCTGAGGACACAGAAATAATTTCTATGTTTTGCGTGAAGTTTGCCTTATATCTAGAAAAATTATATCTAAAAATACAAGAATACCTCCTAAATGAAAGTTATTTTCATATAGTACAAAGAACTGTAAAAAATCAGAAAAATATAAGACCACAGTAATAGAAAAGTATTTTATTTTTAGATAGAGTTCCACAAACTGCAGTTCACTTGTATAAAAAAAAATATATAGCAAGGGTGTTGACAGATGTGGCATATCTCAGAGTTAAATATTAAGTCAGAAATTTATAAATAGTAAACATGTATGACAGACATAGAGGATCAAAAGTATGGAGAGAAAAGTGAGTGTTAAATTATTTGGAGCTATTTCTTTTGTGATATTTTGTGTTCCTGCATCTAGTGATTCTGATTAACATTTTTTCCTTCATTTACAAGTGTGAATATGATTTTCTTTAGTTCTTCAAGAGATGAGAAGAACTTGTCTAGTAAAATATCCTTCACTTTCTTTCTTTCAACATTCACACAACTGTCATGCATTGCACATTCACATCCTTATTTTCTTTTGTATACCAGATTCTGATTTTTATACCTCAACTGGGGAAAGAACAGTTTGAGGTATTATGTGTTGCTGCTGCTTTTTATTATATTTTGGCAATGTCTCCAACTTTGTACATTAGTATTTTTGTACTTCTGAGTGATTATTTTCATTCTTCTGATATAAATTTATAAAAAGAATATAAAATGAAAACACACATTCTCAAATCAGTTTTTAAAGCACAACGAAAGTAGGGCAACATTGAAATTCATTAGGCATATTTAAAATTGTTAGCCTCAAGTGGATAATTTTTAGACTTATACTAGTCAACTATTGATTCAGCTGTGAAGCGAGAAGAAGAAATTAAATAAACTGTATGTTATTCTATAAAGATAGCATTAAAATATTTTCTAAAGCAGCTGGTACAATAATGAAGCTTACTGACTATTTCTATGTTGTGAACTCTGGAAATAGAATTCATAATATCACTTCAATTTCTTGATTTATTAAGTTTTTCTGGAATTTCAGATAAGACAAAATAGGGGACTTTGAAAGTCTTGTCGCTGGGGTAGAGTCATTCTCTGTCATAGCTCAGTATTGGCAGTAGTCCCTCTCTTCCAGGTCCTGGAAAAGGATTGATAGAGCTTTTCTGTAGTCATCAGAGTTCATTGTTAGTTTATTCTTATGTCAGATAGAATCTCCCAGGGCCATTCTAGTTTATCCTCTGCTCTAGATAAGAAGCAGCCATTTCCGTTCATGTTTACAGCATGCAAACTTTAGGATAGCCGTTCTTAAGCTTCACTTCAGCACAAAATTGAAAATGACAGTGGGTATTATACCTCTCAATTCCAGCAAAAAGAAATATTGTTAAGTCCAGGAGTTTTCTTTAAAGAACTACTTTGTTTTCAAGGACATATTAAACAGAAAAAAATACAAACACTCTATACTTAAGAAAATGTGACACATACATAAAAATGGGCAAGAAAATAAAAATATATATTATTGAAGAGACTAGATAGTTTCAATAGGATTTTGTTCAGAGGCACAGTAAATGACAACTGCTTCAGAGTAAACTGTTTTTCCTTCCATTTCTACTAAGCAATGCCAAAGTAATTTCCTATGTACTCTGGATACACATGTGAAAAAAATAATTATTGACACTTGGAGCTCTGTAGCATTTTAAAAGCTTAAATTATATCATTAGCCTTAAACATTTGTTGAAAAAAATAAATAACATAGAGATCCAATGGATTATTTAGAAAAGGTGTTATTCCAGACACTAAAGGAAATTCCAGGAAGGATTCTTAATTATTAATTATTTGCATTCATCTACAAATTGTTTGTCTTTTACTATATGCTGTTGTAGTCCATGAGGTAGCTTTTTAAAAAATTGCTTATAAATATTTTAGGACTTGAAGAAATTTGTTTCTTTTAACAACCTAAGCATGACTTTGATATTTGTGATAGTCTAAAAGCAATTTCATTACAAAATATGTTTTCATATGACATAGTATTTTTCTTACATTAATTTTTACCTTTGAACTTGGGGACATCTAATTTACTTGTCTTTTTCTTGAAGTGTTTTCTAATTGACTAAACTCCAATACAGCTATACTTTCAATCATATTATGCTTTATACTTTCAAGGTTCTTTTATAACCTAGTCAGTCATCTGAACATTTGCTAATATGTAGTCAATGGCATTTTAATATTGCTGAGCTCCCGTAACTGCGTATTTGCAAATACTGAAAGTTCCTTATGACCTTTGTGAAAATTATAAAAATGATTATAAATGTCTGAACAGCTAGAGAAAACAAACAGCACTTGGTACTCCAGGAGTGTGATGTATAAGCCACACAACATCTGTGCTATGAGTGTTTAAATTCATGTGAAATCTGCCTTCATAGAGCAAGCACCTAGGAAGACCAAACATCCTGGGGCTTTTATAAAACATGTTGGTCCAAAAGTAAGGAAATTCTGTCTAAGTATAATAAAAATCATAAAACATCTGCAAAGTCATGATCTAGGTAAGACGGCACTCTGGTCAGGGTAGCACATTTTGCCCTGTTAAGGTCTCTGTGAGGAGGTGATGTTGTATAAAACAAACAAACAAAATGATTGATAGGTTTTTAAGTTGTTCTTCAAATAGGGTATGTTTACCTCATATTAAAGAATCTTAAGTATATATAATTTTAATGAACCTGAGGTCTCACCAAATCAGATATGTTTTTTCTGTTGCCCTAATGAAGCATATATACTGATATATATGCTTCAGCATGTCTATAAATTAAGGAGTAAACACCTAGAAAGTAGATAGTTTTTCTATGCCTTTTTTTTTTAATTTTTTACATAATTTTTTTCATTTCTTACATATTAAATAGGTAGATAGCATGACTCAGAAACATAATGGACCTTAAAGTTAGTAAATAATTTGCTGCAGAGACAATATTGTTAATGAAGAGGATGATTTTACTGCTGGAATTATAGTAGTTTTCAACTTTCTGAGTAAAAATTTGTGCTAGATTTCCCAAAGGTGCCTGACTGTTTCTTGGGAGAAAAATTAGGGTTATCTGCATTGACACAATCATTTTTTGTAATAACTATTACATATAGATATTCTTAAATGTAATTCATAGAAGCATTCAAGAAAAATTATGTTGTTGTAACTGAGCAAGTTAGAGAAAGCACCACACTCTGAGTCCAAATTAAGAGTCCTTCATTTGCCAGTGACCAAGAGATGGCTAATGCTCAAAATTCTCTTGACTCTGAGGAAGGGGCTCAATTATCTTTTATACCTCGATTTAGGTAGGGGAGGGGGTACCTAGCTGAATCAGAATTTTACAGAAACACAAAAAGCAGGTTAGGGGAAAGTGACTGCAGGCACAGGTGTTTTCCATACAATCACTAAGAAGGTGGGTGTTCAGGCACCTTCTACACAAAAAGGGGAGTTTTTTTCCTCACAATAACTGATGGGTGTGCCAAGCAGGATGCAGTTACAATGGTTACAAATATTAAAACAGTATGCTTCAAAGTTAATGCTTCAAGGCTTCTAAGTGCAGCATGACCCAGCTCTATACCTGTGGCGGCTGTAGCAGGGAGAGAGAAGCTAAGCTGGAGCTTACTGCTGAGATGGAGTCAGTTGGGCTAACACAAGTTAGGTTATTACAATATAAGCAGTAGTCATACATAACAATGAACATTGCTAAATAAAAACATAAATGTGCTGTCTTCTAATTTTATGTGACCAAGTAAAAACCAATATTTGCCAAGTGTTGTGCTAAGTCTATGATATCATTTATTTCTACAATGAATTTCTAAGAAGCAATTTTTAATTCCTTTGTGTACATCATAAAACTTAGCCTTAAACAGGTAGATAACTGTCTTGAGGTGTGAAAGGCAGAAAAGGATGGGGCCGTGAGTAGAACTCAGGTAATCCTACCACAAACTTGATGCTATTAACCACACAATCTATTGGACATTACACAACTAATCATACTGATTCTCAGGAATGACATCCCCCTTTACATTTCAATACATTTTTCTGCATAGAAAATGCTATTCCATTGTTCTCTGGTTTTGAATTGAAACATAAATAGCACAGGAGAAAACGTTCACACCATTTCCAATTGTACTTCTCACATAGAGACTGACAGAAGGAAGCCATTTTATCACATTATGATCAGTCACACTTGCAAATGCCATAAGTGTCAAAGTGAAAAAGTCTGCTCTTTCTGCTGGTTTCTTGGATGAGTTATTTCTGTCATTTAATTTTAAAAACCAAATATATTGACCTATACTGACATTTCTCTTTTATATAAGCATAATAAAAAATACCATGAATAGATATTTTTTCTCTCATGACTTAATTCATACTATCCTCAATTAAAATTTCAAAAGCTGTCATACTGCAGTGAACTTGTATAATTTAGATCCTTTAATTAACTTTAAGTATAATTTTCTCTTTTATCTACATGAGTAAAACAAAGGGCAGATCTGGAGTTTCGGGAGTTGGAAACAGATTAAAAGAAAAGCTTAGCTGTATTTTTATTTGATGTTCATATAAAGCTATTTGGTATTTTTTTCCACATAACAGAATTAAAAATGTGTATACTCAAAATATTATGATTATTTTAAGAGAAGTGAAATGTCTTATGGGAAAAAAAAACATTTGAATTATTACAAGTTCATAATCTTCAGCAACTTCATTAGTCTCTATGGAAGGTTTAGGAGCCAAGGGTACACAACTAGGATTATATACCAAATTTTACAGTTCTACCTTGTATGTGTGTGTGCCTGTGTGTTTTCCTTTCCTATGAGAAGATAACTTCTTTACTGAACTATATTTCTCTGATGCAGCCCTATTTAGTCTGAAGCATACATTCACTGGGACTCCTTGATGGTTGCAATTATATCCTTGTGATGACAGGACGTTTGCATCTGTTTTTCATTTCTTGATAAAAAGGAGAAAATGGTTGATAATATAGGACTAGAGGATTGTATCGGTAAACAAAACTGCCTCCAAAATTGTTCTATTTATCACTAAAAAGGTGCTCTTCTTTTTAATCAAAACATTCATTGATTCAATATAATTCAGTTTAGCAAATCTGCAACATATTTCCCATGTGCAAAGATTGTGTTTGATTAAAGACTAGTTTTCTTCCACGTAAAGAAATGGACTCTCAGAAACATATCTAGTTGCCATCTTGGTATTTGGAAGTTATTATTTAAATGCAGTATATTATATTAGAAAGTTTTGGAATACAAAGTGTGCTTGTACAGGATTATAATTCTATGCCCATGTCAAGAACTAATGCTCATTTTCTCCAAATTTTCAACTGTATGAAATTAGCTCTTTTTACACATTTTATTGTTGCTTACCTAAAAAAGAAAACAAAAACCAGATATTGGACCAATCTGATTTTTCCAACTTTAGGGAATCTCATTCCTATTGCAGATTTTTAAAAAATTTCCTGATCATAGATGGTTTTAGACTTATGTCAGATAGACAACTACCTGTTTTGTGTGACTGGAGAGGTATCTTGGAAAAGCATCATTGAATCTGCTTTACACCTACCATATACACACATTTCTAAATATTTCTCTCTCAGACTCAAACAACTGTCTTCATCTGATATCATTTTATTTCTAGATACCCAAGACCGTTGTTTTCATGTAAATTACAAGTGCCAGATTGTTGAGGTAATTTCATTCAGATGTGCACAGGTACCTAAGGTAATTTTTCAGAAAGTAACACTTAGTAAGGAAAGTTTTCTTTAATAACTGTCTTTTAAGCGAGGCCTCCCTGGGGAAGTTGGTCAGGCTATCACTAGAGGTCATAGTATTCAGGGAGAGAGGGAATTACTAGAAAGATTCATAAGGAAATAAAAAGAAATCACAGAAAAAGTCAAGAAACCTGTATTTGGTAGGGGACTGAAGCCCACTAATTAAAAAATATGTAGATATTAGTTTAACCCTGGTTCCCAAAAGGTGTCATTGTGGACAATCTACATAGCTCTTCTGAGATTATTACACAGGGTGTTTGTGTATATAAGCTTTAATGTTTCTCCTAGTTTAGCAATTCATCTTAACATTTTATTTTCTAAAGACATCTCTGCTCCAGTTCTCTTCTAAAAAATAACAACAAGGAAGGCAGAGAAGGGAGGTAATTATGCATCATCAATCATGATTACACTGTAACTACCACCACTGAATTTTAATAATAAAGAAGAAAAAAGTCACGAGCTATGTTATAGCAGAAATAAAGGAGAAAAAAATAAAGGAAAAGTGCCCTAACCCTCAACCATAAACTTATTGCTTTATCTCAAGACACCACCAATTGCATTTCTTTTAAATGTCATCATGGGGAGACTCTCATAGGTTTCTACTTTTCCACACAGCTGGGGATTGTAGAGAAAAGATTTATTTGGACAAAGTTAATTTGACACATGTGATACCACCTGCTGTCTCTACTGTATATTTCTTTACTCCTTCTGAAACGGCTCTGATGTATCATCCTGTCTTCAGGTACAGAAAGAAATAAACCACCCCCACTACTCCTCTCCTGCATTTTCCCTCCTTTCTGAAAAACACAGGGCCATAAAAAGTTGATTTGCAGAGCCAGAATGAAAATCAGAATTTTATTTTTTATTAGGATGTTAACACATGCCTGCAAGGTGCACACTGCCTGCCGCTATCATTCTTTGTTGTGTAGACTGCAGCGCTGAACGGAACAACTGGAGCTCAGTCCTTCTCACTGGCACTAGTCTAATCATTCATTCCCGTCTTCCACCTCCCACTCCTCCAACCTGTAGGCATATCATAATCCAGCTATTAAGAAGCTCACATTTAAAAATCACCTAACCTGCTGCTTGATAATGGGATGTTGAAAATGGATGGTCTGTTCCCTGGGAGAGCATTATCGGCTACGAACATGAACTCGACAGTACTTCGTTATAACATCTATGCTCTGTCCTCAGAGTCCATTCAGAAGCTGTCAGAGGCTCACTTTCTGTTAAGCTCTGGATTGACATTGGCTGTTGTGAGAGTATTATGCTTTCTTCTATTTGTTGTAATCCCACAGTTTAAGCATTGCAAAGGGTCACACATGAGAAACCAAAAGAGGGTGGCCAGGTGAACAGCCCAGGGACTCTGATTGGCTGTCTAGCGCTACCTCCAGAGTGAGAGGAGACTTTTCGAAACCAGGGCAGGGAGGGCCAGTCTTCACTTTTGCTCTCTCTCATGTTTCCAAGTGCTAGAAAACCACTGAACAGCTAGAACACAGACTTAGATCTTTTGCCACCTGTTGGCTAGGCCGGAGCCCAGCCCCACTGTGGTCCAGCTCTGTTCCTATGAATGCAGCATCCTCTGCCTCTGCTCATCCCTCTGTAGGATTCCTAGCTGGTCCTCTGAGGCAAGGATGCATTGATATTTACCTTTGTCCTTTGCTTGATGTAATTTAGTGATATTATTATTAAATTTGGAGTCTATATTTACTTCTTTATAATTCTTGTCCCTATTGGGACAGCTATAAAAATGTGCTACTCAGATCTCATGGGGGATGGCGCCTGGTTGACTGACAGCTCCAGCTGCTGCCTTTGGGGATCAAGCACCCCATTTCTGCTGAGGTCCCACCTCCCCAGATTATTCCCAGCCAGTGACTGGGTGTGTTTGCGTTACTAGTGCTGTCTTGTTCCTAGAGCTCATCTATACTAACAGGAAACACTGGCTATGAACTCCCCACTGTCTTGACAGGAACTTTTTAAAACTGTGCTGATACCATCTAAGCAAACCTCCTGCTTGCCCTGTGCTGTAACAGGCCAGTCTTGCCTTGCAGTCTGAAGGCTCTTTCTGCCAATTCCTGTTTCCTCCCCTCTTTCGTTCATAGGCATTTTCCTTCATAGGTCCCTTGCCAATCTTATGGTGTCTTGGCATCTGCTTCTTGGAGAATCTAAACATAGATTTACTAATTCTAAAAATCAGCTGAAATGGCTTATTAAAAAAATAACCTAAATACTTACAAAATCAGGTTTAAAAAAAAAAAGTCTGAGAGACAGATGAAAGAGACAGAGGAAAGCATAAAGACTGTAGGTAATAAGCAGTACCCACCAGGTAACATTCTGAATAGAAAACAGAAATATAATACCTATAGGGAAGCCAAGTGTAATTTTCAAATTTTACCCTGAACCTTCTAGCATTTTGGGAAAAATGATACAGGTAGTAAATTATACAAAATTCCTAGTATAAATGTTACTTATTTTTACTCTCTGGTTAAACATGTTTGCCTCTGTTAGAGCCATTTATCTCTACTGCCACTGGCTTTCATAGGAAAACTGTCCCTCTGCGTCCATCTCCCTCCACCATAGTCACATTGTCTGAATAGAAGCTGCTTGCCCTTTCATGACTTTGCTACCCTGGCTGCAGTGACAGACTGATGTGTAGACACAGGTTCCCCACTCTGGACAGTGAGTGGCTCTGCTGGACTTATTACCCAAGACTTGGCAACCAGAGTTCTGGCCTAAAAGCTTTCAACTGACCCCTGCAAATAAAAGTTCCTTTTTAATTATTTTCTGGAGCTCTGTAGCTGTGTGCATGAATATCCCAATAGTTAAAGAAAGTGATTAACTAAAATTGTAAGTTTTGTATCTTGAAAACAACAGAAATTAGAGATTAAATGTAGATGCTATTCGAAACACTGATTATAAACATTCCTAAGGCCAGTACATTCTTGTTTTGGCTGTGGTTTGGCAATGCCATCCAATTAATTAGACATTTTGCTTAAGGTATCTTGAATCGACGTTCTGTTGTTTATAAGCCAAAAATCTTACCTAGTGTAGTTGACATTCTAATTCTGGTATTATTTTCTTCATTTGTGTGCATTATATGATTATAAGCACTGCAGACATTTGCAGAGTGTGGCCCTTGCTCTTTATCTAATGGAATATAAGAATGTATTTCATTAATTTTAACCATTTTTTCTTGTATTTTATGTAATATTTAAATATTTAGTAAACGTTTAAAGAATAGGTTTAGTTTTATAAAATATTGCAATAATTTTAGAGTTCCCATATTTGTCACACCAAGATTGTTATTAACAATCTTGTGGTTCATGTCTCACAATTAATGAACTGGTATTTATATATTGTTATAAAGTCAACAAATTATATTTTCTCATTTTTCCCCTCATTTCTTCGTCTGTTCCAAAATCCCATCTAGGTTACTACATTACATTTAGTAGTCACGTCTCCTTAGATTCCTCTTTGTTTAGACAGTTTCTTAAATTTTTATGGGTTTTGATAACCTTGACAATTTTCAGGAGTTCTGGTAAAGTATATGGTAGAATGTCTTCAATTGGGATTTGTTTAATGTTTCTCTCATGGTTAGATAGCGGTGATGATTTTTTTAGGAGAAAGTCCACAAAGGTAAAATGCCCTTCTCTGGACATTGTATTAAAATATGTAGTATCAACATGCTTTATCACCGTTGATGTTAACCTTGACCTCTCATTTGGTAGTGATTGTCACGTTTCTCCACTATGAGGTTACTCTCTCTCCTCATCCCCTTTTCCATAGCGTACTCCTTATTAGGAAGTCACTATGTGCAGTCACACTTGAGGATGCAAGAAAAATGTTCTGCTTTGATGGAGTGGAATCTTTCTGTATTGGAAATGTTTCTATTCTGACCATTTATTTTATAATTTATTTATATGAGCATAGACTCACTAATGTTTATTTTATTGATTTGATCATAATTTAATACTATGCTATTTTGTTTCTCAAATTGTTCCGGGTTTTGGTCATTGGGAGTTGCTTCAGGCTGACACCTTTGTCACTTTTACAAGCCCCTAGAGGTTGTTTTTTGAACTGTTTCTTCCTTTCTGGCACTCCAGGATGCTGCAAGATTATCTTGCATGCTTCTTTGTCTTAGCTCTAAAATCATCCATTTTTTTTCCCATTGACTCTAGATTCCTTTTATTGGAGAATACTATTAGAACACAAGATCTGGGTGTGGGGTATAATCGTTTATTATTTTGAATGCAAAGTTCGAAAAGTTAGCATAGATATATAGACAGAGCTAAGTATACTAACAAATATGTACACATGTAAACATCTAATAAGTGAGGGATTATGAGACAGAATGTAATTGTTGGTATATTCATTTTTCAATAGTAGAACTCTTGGTCTGCTTTCTGATTTTCTGTTTTCACTATTAACTCTTCTTTGTTTTCTTACATTTTTGTCTAAATAGCCTCCAATAGCCTTTATTTCCCTCTTAGTTTGCAGTGACTCACCTGTAATAGGTTAATAAATAAGTGTTTTGAAATTGCCTCTTGCCTTCTACAAATACAAGAACCTTTCATAGAGTTCAACATGAACAGTATTAAAGCAGACATTCTGGCAGTCATTTACTCTGTTCAGAGTTCTTTCTTTTTCATTTTTTTCCTCCTTTTTTTATTAATGCCTTGGTTTTGCAGTCTTATCTTGCTTTTATTTCATAACCCAGAGCTTCAACTTATAGTATAACTTCTAGATAAATTTGATGTTACTATGTTGTTAATACAAATAAAGAATTAAACTAACAATTTGTTCTTTCTCTGTTTTAAGTTATTACAATACGTTGTAGCAGCTCCAAACTTGGGTTTTCCCATTCTAATCCTGATCCCTGTTAGAAACAAATTTTTGGTCTTTAGAAGAAATAACACTTGAACATAATATTTTTTTAGCAAGGCAAATTTACTTTTATAGAACGGTACAACTTGCAGATGAAGCAATGGCAAGAGTACCACGTACAAAGGAAAACAGAGGTCTTTATTTTTAACACAATGGGTTTTTACTTCTGTGTTCTGTCTTTATTGGCTGAAACTGGACTGCGCAACTTAAATTGGTCCCGTTGGCTAATTTGAAGGGTGTAGGGAGGGGGTTACACTGGCAGGAAGGACAACTTTGGCAGGAGGAACCCTTGTGGCAGGAGGGGTAATTTGCTGTGTGAGTGGAATGTGGGCCCTATAGATAAGGACTGGCTGGGAAGTTGCTTATTGAGACCAGGGCAGGGAGACATAGAGAATAAGGAAGTAAGGAACTTCCTTACTTGAAAGCAGGGAACAAAGAATGAGGAAATTTAAACAAGCTAAACCTCTGAAAAAGAACTTTTTAACAATCCCCATGGATGAAAACATTCAAAAAAACTTATTTAGATGTGAAGCATCATGAAAGCACATAAAATTCAATTTTAATTTTTCCCTCTATTTTAAAGAAAACTGTGTTCTCACAGGATAGTAAAAATCCTAAATACTTACATGACAAAATGTGTTTACTCTAAATTTATTGCCTTGCTGATTTTTGTTTATAACCCCCTCTTCCTATCTTTATTCAGTTTGCTATTTATTTTCTGAGCAGCTATGATATGATTATATTTTTGTTTTAATTCTAAAATGCATGTTGTTTGCCCTTTAAATCTCATTTCCTGATATTTAATTTTATGTTTTTAACTTTGATACAGTCTACTTAGCTTCACAGTTGTATCTAAATTTTTATTGATAGCCGTTATATGTTATTTTATGTCCAATTTGGTCTTTCATGACTCAGTTATCAAAAGATAATTTGGAGGTCTTTTGTGGTAGTCTCATTGTCTAGTTATTTAGAGTAGGGTAAATGGCTTCTACTGAGATACAATGAAGTCCTAGGGGTGTCCAATCTTTTGGCTTCCCTGGGCCACACTAGAAGAAGAGGAAGTGTTTTGGGCCACACGTAAAATACAATATAACTAACAATAGCTGATGAGCTAAAAAAACAAATCCAAAAAAACCTATGTTTTAAGAAAGTTTACACATTTGTGTTGGGCCACATTCAAAGCCACCCTGGGCTGCATGTGGTCCAGAGGGCATGTGTTGGACAAGCTTGGTTTAGACAATGGTGTTTAAGGAAGAGGAGTATTGACCAGCTGACTGTTTTTCAGTCCTGACTGAACTTGACCTTAAATCCTACCTGCCCTTTATTTTCACCCTGCTTTTATAGAGCTCTTGTTCCTATGAATCTCCTACCATTAGTTATCCTGTATCGTCTCTTCCCACTATCTCAGGAATTGTGGGCTAACAAGAACACAGGAATCTTCTTTCTGTGGTTCTGGTCAGATGAGTACAGGAGGAGAGCAAGTCAAATCTGGTCCAATAAGAGAAGAAATTTACCTTTCCCCATTTTATTCCTGATATGTAAAGCATTATGAAGATTGAAAAGATGGAGAACTGCTCCTGGTTCCATGATATCTGAGTTCTTATACATTTTATCCCCCTAATTCATCATCTAACTTTTCTTTGATGCTTCGAAGATTCATATCTCTTTATATAAAAATTATGACTTTTCTGATTGATTTTTTTCTATGTTTCAGAATAAGTATTAGAACTTCTGTTGGTTTTGATCTAGTTAAATTCAATGCCTTGGATTGAATTTTCATTTATTTCTAGAAGAATTGAGATTTCAAACTGATCAGCACTGCAGTAAGTGAAATCAAAGTAACGAAAGTTCCTAAAAATTATTAACGTCGTATAGTCATAGACTTTATTGAGTACTGAAAAAAGATATTAAATTTTATTTTATTATTATGACTTACAGCCTGACTAGCACATTTAATGAAGTGTATCCATAATCAGTATGTATCAGTTATACATGGCAGTTAATCTATATAAGGGGTAGGTAGTTAACAGTGTCCTAACATGTATTGAGACAACCTGCCAACTAAAGCAGGGAAAATTCTCATGAAACTATTCAGATTTCAGGTGGGAAGGGTAAGTTATGTTTGGCAAGCAGAACTCAAAGTTTTGTAGTCATAATACATGAAAATGTTCAATATTAAGGAACCTGAAATGAAATAATGGTATTCCATTAGGAAAGTAGAACTTAAAAAGGTATAATTCTCAACATCGGAAAGCTGTCTTTATTGCAAGTTAGCATTTGCGGAATGAACCTAAATTTCCAGAGAATAAATTAGAAAAAGCAAGATAGGAAACCAGTCTTGCAAAAAGGCTATGGAGCTTTACAGGTTACTGGAATCAGAATTCAGATTCAGAACACCACATTCTGCAGACTAGGGTATGTGAAGGAGACTTATTCTTTGAAAGCTAGGTGCTAATACATGGTTGTTTTAATGCATGTAATATATTAATAGGGGAACCAACAGTTAGAATTGGCCATTCTTATGCTCCTTCAGAGTTTTGACAAGATCATGATTGGGTGCAACAGAATGCTGTAATTAGCCTCAGGAAGTGGCTTTGCTAATGAGTGGAATAAGGAATTTTGTTTAAAACCAATCCCCATTCACAGCACTAAAATTCAGTAGCCATTGTAAATTGGATTATCTAATTTCTCTCTGTTCTGATGAGCAGTTCTAATGCAGGTGAGTCATTGATTTCTAAAGCCTGAGACAGAAGTAGTCTATGCTATGTTGTAATGGAATTGAGATCTGTTCTGTTACTAGAAAAAAAATTTTTTAAAGTTCCCAATTAGTAATTCACAAAAACCAAAGGAAGACATTAGCAGTACATTAATCCTATAAACAGGCTACATATTCTGGATGAAATTTTGTAAAAGTGCTGGAAGATAAATGATTTTCTGACTCAGAAAAAGACATTTTTTTTTTTTGAGATGCAGTTTTGCTCTTGTTGCCCAGGCTAGAGTGCAATGGCACAATCTTGGCTCACTACAACCTCTACCTCCTGCATTCAAATGATTCTTTTCCCTCAGCTTCCCAAGTAGCTGAGATTACTGGCATTTAACACCATGCCCAGCGAATTTTTTTATTTTTAGTAGAGACGAGGTTTCTCCATGTTGATCCTCTTGGTATTGAACTCTTGATGTCACTTCTGGCTCCCAAAGTGCTGGGATTACAGGCGTAAGCTAATGTGCCTGGCCTCAGAAAAAGAAATTCTTAATATGCAATAGATATTTCTACATGAAGAACAAATTAACCATTCTTAAGTAAATTAATATGTTATATTAACATATTAAATAACTGCCATTTTCTTTCCACAATTTTATAATAATCAGTTGAGTGTACTTAATATTTTTCTACATAATTTGATATGATTTAAAAAGACAAATTTATAGAATGAAGGTGCTGTAATAAAAATGTCCCTGAAGGAAATAGCTTCTCATTTCTTACATTGTTGCATACTCACTCTCTCCTCAAAAATTAGAAGAGGGAATAAAGCTTAAATGTTATACTAAAGACCTTGTGAGTTTATGTGTAGAAGAGTTAGGTCTAAATTTCACACATTATGATTTTCTGTGCAATCCTAATATTCTCATTTATTTCATCTTTGATTTTGTACCTTTGATTAGCAATATTAGAATTGTGAACTGTCTGGAAAAATTTTGGAGTGTGTATCAATAGTAATCATTTTTTCAGAGTTGTACTTCAGTAATTCATGAACAAAAGTAATATTTTAAATTACATCACTAAGATATAAATAATATCTTCCTTAATTTCTTTGTAATTTTCAATATTAAAATATTGCCATTCTAAAGTATGACTACCTTTAATGAAATTTTTTCTGTGTTTAAAAGTATTTGCTATTTTTTTTTTTTGAAATCTACTGAGGGTGAGTTGGGAAGCAGTCACCAAGATTGGCCTGACATCCTAGCAAGTTCGGGAAGGTCTCACTCCACCTCAGTTTTGATAGTTTTCTAGAAAGACTCACAGAATTCACTAAAAGCTATCGTATTCACAGTTATAGTTTGTTGCAATGGAAATAGATTAAAATCAGCCAAAGACGAGGTACATGGGGCAGAATCCAAGAGAATTTCAAATGTAGAACATCCAGGTTTGCTTTTTTCACAGAGTCATGGACACTATTAACTTCTCCTAGCAATGAACATGCATAGAGCGTTGTCAACCAAGGAAACCCTCTGAAGCCTTGGTGTCCAGTGTGTTTACTGGGCTTTGTCACATAGATATGATCACTTGCTTGCATGATCCACCTTAGTCCCCAGGTCCTCTTAAGCTAGTAAGCTGATATCTATCCACTCAAAGCCTTAGATTATGTGGCATGGCTCAAGAACAAAGACATTCTTACCAGGCAGAACATTTCCAGAGCTTAGTGATCACTCTTCAGGAGCTGAGGTCAAAGGCCAGACCACACTCTGGGCAAGGTTCAATTCTTTACTATATGCTGAGAAATGTATTTGCTATGTTTCTCTTACAGGAAAAAATAATTATAAGATTATTTCCAAATTAGGGGAACATGGAAGCCTGAAAATGCTAAAATAAATGTATGATCAGGAATAAACAAAGAGGTTACCAGAATGAACTGTGTAGCTTTAATTAGTTGACCAGATACAACAGGTTTTTGTGTCTTCTTGGAATGTTGTAACAGAAAATTGAGGATCATAAAAGTAAGGAATAAAACACATGAAGGCATAAAATTTACAAACAACAAACAACAACAACAATCCCTGAAGCTAAGCTCCTAAAAAGTCAGAGTAGATACAGACAACTGACAGTAAAACTTTAGCCTAAATATTGGTAAGTTTCTCTAAGTTAATTATTTTCCACCTTTAATCAAGAATAACATGTTACATTACCAAAATAGAACACATTTCTTAAGTACCTGATGACTAAAACTAGACATATGTGTACATACATACATGTCTAGACATTTTTATTTGTGTGTGTGTGTGTGTGTGTGTGTGTAGTCAGCCCTTGATGTCCCTGGGTTCTATATTTATGGATTCAACAAACTATTAATAATATTTGGAAAAATAAAAATGGATAGTTGTATCTGTACCAAACATGTACAAGTTTTTTCTTGTCACAGTTATTCCCTAAGTAATACAGTATGACAGCTCTTTATATAGCATTTAAATTGTATTAGGTATTATCGGTAACCTAGAGCTGATTTAAAGCATATGGGATGTGTGCAGCTTATATAAACTATAGTATCATTTCATATAAGGGACCTGAGCATCTGTGGATGTTTGTATCTGAGGGGGATTCTGAAACCAATCCCCTACTGTATATATGTATGTACACATGTTTTTATGTATATGTGTATGTATATATGCCTGTTAGTGTGTGTATAGCATGCTATAGAAAGAACATTATACTATACTCTTCCATTTTATACTGTGGAGACAACAGAGAGATGATAAGACAATCTTGTGGAAGTTACCACTTATATACATTTATCACCTCTGTTAACTTTCTTTCTATTACTCAAAGTAAGTTCCTTCCTACTTCATGCCCTTCTCAGTGTTTTTCCCATTTTCTGGGAAACTTCCTAATGCCATATACTATTTTACAGAGTTAGCTCTTCCTCAAGTTAAAAATAAAATTGCTTCAAGAAAGCCCTGCCTATTCCTCAAGTGTAAGTCAGATAATTTTGTGACAATCTGCTCCTATGCACATTCACATAGGC
The DNA here is from genome assembly GCA_963573385.1 of Cacajao melanocephalus. Taxonomy (NCBI): domain Eukaryota; kingdom Metazoa; phylum Chordata; class Mammalia; order Primates; family Pitheciidae; genus Cacajao; species Cacajao melanocephalus. The sequence goes on along the minus strand of CAUYLG010053822.1, from coordinate 73,250 downwards.
TGTCCTGAAATATACATAAATAAACATCTATTTGTAAATATACACATGTAGAAATTTGTCTAGACATGCATATTTATATATGTGTGTCTACCATTTCTCAATTGACACTGTGCTTTAGCTTTTTGGTCCTCATCGAACATTGTAGTTGAAAAATGATTGATATAATATTTTTTTCAGATAAAACCCACAAGGAGAGAACTATATTAATCTTGATCATTTTCTACTTGTCAAATAGCACAGTGGCTAACCCATGATAGGCTTTGAATTAATGTTTGTTAATATTAATATTTTTTGAAAGAGTAAATATATATCTTACATTAAAGCGTTAAAAGACAATGGTAAATCAATTATGAACCTAGAGAGCAAATACCTAGGTATGTATTAGAGAAACCAAGAGTCAAGTATCCGAGAGGACAATGATGGATTTATTCAATGTCAGTAGTCACATAAGAAAAAAATTCAGGTAAGATGTCACTTGTTTTAGACACTGTGAGTTTATGTTTTCTCCTAAAATAATATAATTGTCATTAAAAAGTTATTGTTACAGAAGTATAAGCACCAAAGCCAAAATGCAATAGATTTAAGCTATTGTCTTTCAGCACCAAACTCGAACTTCTAGATTGGCTTTGTGATGGTGGAACTGGGATCCTGAACACCACAAATTTGCCCATGAGGGACCTTGAAAGGAGGCTGTGAAAAGAAAGGGAGGCTTGCTTCTTCCTGTCTGCTCACTGGGGGCTTCTCGTTGGCTTGTAATTCCTGTGAGCCTCACTCCAATATGGCCTCCTCATACCTAAAGCAGGTGACTCATTCTGTGGCAGCAGCTGAATTCAGCTACCAGTTTTTCCCAAATGTGCCTTACCAACTTCATGGCAACTCCCTCTCAGGAGCCATCTAAGCAGTGCTGCCTTCCTCAGGGCCCCTCCCAAACTCAGTTACACCAGGACCAGCTGAACTTCCGTTCCTTCCTCAGGGGTCGTACTTTAGTCTCTGCAGAGATCTAAGTTCGTTTCTAAGTTTTTAAGGTTTCATAATTCCAGCATGTTCCTTCAGCCCTAAGAATGACAGTTGCTTCCCACAGCAATTATTTCTGTGCTACATCAGTTTTCTGTTTAGCCTTTAGTAACACTTTTATATATGAGGGTAAGGTTTTTTTAATATCAAATTATCTTCTTCCAATAACTCGAAAGATATGGTTGCCTGACTGGACTCTAATTGATACAAGAGAATATGCATTGATAAAATAAGTAGTAAGTGAAGATAATTTGATAGAAGTGACTTGACAATAAAGAGAAGAGAGACAGATGTGGCTTTAAAGAATTGATGCAAGGCATACAAAAGATCTGAGGATATTCTGGGACAGAAAGGAAATGTGAGTGGAATGAGAAAGCTTGAGAACTGATGAAATGGAGGGAATGAATGAGACTAACGGCCCCAGAGGCAATAGAAGTCATTTATTCTAATGGATAACGGTGATGTGATTAGACTGAAAACAGTGTTCACTAGAAACTGGAATCTTCCCTAGAAGCAGAAGGAAAAAAAAAAAAGACAGGTAAAAGACAGTTTAATGATACTGGAAGATTTTTCAGGAAAGAAAACAACTCAGGTATAAAAGAGAAAGATTGAGAAACTTAATTCTCATTGAGGAAGAAGGTTTTGAACAACTGGCAAAATAAATAAATGCAAATAATTTTTTTAAAAGGTAAACATTGAGACTGCTTGCTGTGTAGATTTTAGTCATGGTTGTTAATAGACAATTTATATAATATTTAGTTTGAGTTACATGAGTGAGGGCACTTTTGGCTTTAAGCAACGGAGGCCCAATTTGAAGTTAATAGATATATACGAGGGTGGCTTTCATGAGAACTTAATGAGTCAGGGAAACTCACATTTTCCCTGTGGTGAAACATGGAATTTGAACAGCAACACAGACACCATCAGCCTTAGTACTCGCTATGATCATTTATTCATGCTTCCCATGGTCACTGATGCCTCTTATTCTTCCTTTGTGATAATGTTGTTCATCCAACAGGAAACATAGGAAGGGCCATAGGAAGCTTCAGCATCATAGGGCTGTTCCAGATAGAAAAGACACATGTATTTCAATGCAAGAAATCCAAGAAATCAAAGTAAAAGATGCCAGGTAGGCTGATGATTGCCATCAGCTATCACAATGATTCAGGGAGAAGTCTAGTGATGGCCCAGGGTGGGTCAATAGCCCACAGTGTGGAAACTTGGGAAATTGGCAATTCCCATTCAAAACGTGCATTGGTGTTGTATTAGTTTTCAATTGCTATGAAACAGATGAGTTTAAACTTAGTGTTTAAAACAACACAAATTCACTACCTCATAGTCTCTACAGGTCTGAAGTCCAAGCTTGGCATAACTAGGAGGTAGGTTCTCTGCTCAGGGTCTCATAGAACTGAAAACAAAGTGCCAGCTATTGCTAAGAGTTCAAGTGGAGCTCAGAGTACTCTTCCAATCCACCAGTCCACTGGCTCCTACCCTAGCATCAAGTTCTTTTTAGGTGTAGTAATGAAATTCCTGTCTTCTTTACACTGTCAGAAAAGAATTTCTCCCCACTCATAGAGGCTGGCATTAGGCCCTGGCTATATATCCCTTCCATGGGCAGTTTGTAACATGGCTATTTGTTTATGTTCAGGCTACCAGAAGGGCATCTCAATGATACTTCACCTTCTTTTAAGGAGTTCACGCGATTGGCTCAGACCCATTCAGTATACTCTTGCTTTTGTGTAACTCAAAGTCAACTGTTTAAGGACCTTACTTATGTATCTAAAAAAATCCTTTTCACATATTATACAACATACAAATAGGGGTGTTATTTCTTCATTTTCACTGGTGCTCCTCACATTAAAGAGAAGATGTAAAGATCTTGTCCATGAGAGATGGGGACACTGGGGGGTGTCCTAGTTTTATTCCTGTTGGTATAAGAAAATACTGTACATTGAATAACATATAAACAACAGAAATCTATTTCTTATAGTTCTCAAGGCTGGGAAGTCCAAGATCAAGATGCTAGCAGATGTGATTTCTCACAGATGGCACCTTTTCACTGTGTCCACACATGGTGGAGGGGCAAGGCATTGTTTAGTAATGCCTCCTTTAATAAGGGCACTAATCCCATTCATGAGGGCTACCCTCATGACCTAATAACCCCCTAACAAAACCCACCTTGTAAGACTATCAAATTAGTAATTAAGTTTTCAACATATAAATTTGTGAGGGGCACAATTGTTCAACCATAGCAGGGAGTAGTCATCTTAGTATTCTGCCTGCCAGAGTCTACTTCCTGAGCCTAACAATTCATATCCCTCACACAAGCAAATGTCATTCACCCTCCTGAAGCATTGCAAAGAGTCTCATTATATTATATTATCTGCTTAAAGTTTGAATTTCTCATCATCTAAATTAGGTGTGAATGAGGCATCTGTGTATAATTCATTAAATACAGCTGTTGGACACAATTCCTCCCCACCTGTGGACATGTGAAACCAAAGACTTAAGGTATCTCTCCTCAACACTCCTGACATACAATAGTGGATCAAGCATTGCATAATAGTTAAAACACATTTGGGGTGAAAAAGTAGGCAAAGGAAGGTGAGAAGGAGTGATTGGTCCAAGTTAGTTCTGAAATCCACACAGGAAAACGCCGTTGGAATTTGCATTAGGTTTAAAGGACTGGGAATAATCACCCATAGCTTTTGACTTTGTCCTCAAGGCTCTTGGCTCCATTCTTCCTTTATTAGAGAAGCAGCATATGTTTGCTGCTGAGGAGTTTCATTAGCCTTCTGTCATTAGAATTTGGGGATCCAAGAGCCTACTTTAACTTCATTTCTCTTAGTCTTTTCAGTTTAAGTCAGGATTGTTTCTGCTAAAACAATATTCTCAAAAACTTTGTAGATTTTGTGTGAATTTCACTGGGTTTCACTTCAGTAGTCAAAGGCATATCCAGTAAGATTTTGAGATAACGAATTCTCCATCTTTGGCTTCTACTGAGATGACTGAGGAACAATACACTTAAGCCTCCTAAAGGCCCACTAGTTTGTCTGAGAGGACCTGTGAGGGATATTCTTAGTACCTTGCAAAGACCCTTTGTGTTATTGATTGTCTTGACCTTTGATCTGTCTGACATTGTAGCAAAAGAGATCATATGGTGACATATAGCTTCTTCTCCATGCCAAGTTTCTGGCAGCCATATGAGAATTTGAGAATCTTTCACCATCCAGAGAGCTTGAAATCATCTATTTCAATAGATGAAAATCATCTATTCCTTTTTCCTCGTTAACATTTCTTCCCTTAATTTCTCTCTCTCCTCATGATTTTATTATAAGTAGCAAAAGGAAACCAGGCAGCACCCTTAACACTATGATTGGAAATGTCTCTACCTAAGTTCATCACTTCAGAATTCTGCTATCAACATCATATAGTTTTACTAGGGCTTCTGCCACTGTATGAGAAGGACGTCTTTTCCTTTAGGTCAGATTCTGTTTTTAACTCTCATAATCATCATTCTTAAAATCCTAATTTCTATTATCAGTTTGTTCAAAGCAATTTAGATTTTCTCTTAGTATGCTCCTAAAAATTATTCCAGGCTTCACTCACTGACTGATTTAAAAGCTGTGCCCAAATTTTAAGCACTGATATCAGCACCACTCCACTTCTAAGTACCAAAATATAGATTGGTGTTCATTTGATGCTATAATGAATTACTGAAAATTTAACAGTTTAAAATAACACAAAATTATTATGACTTCTGTAGATCAGAGAGTCCAAGGGTAGCATAATTGGATTGTCTTTCTAGGACCTCATAAAATGGAAATTAAAGTGTCAACTTGGGCTCCTTTCTCCTCTGAAGCTCAGAGTTCTCATCTGATTTCATTTAGATGGGTTGGCAGAATTCAATGTCTTGTGTTTGTAGGACTAAGATCCCTATTTTCTTGCTGGGTATTGGCTGATGGTCACCTCAGAAGCTTCTAGATGCTTCCTCCAGTTTGTAGTCATGTGACCTCTTCTGTAGGCAGTTTACAACGTACATGGCTGTTTGGTTTAGGCCTTCCAGAAAGAATCTCAATGATACTTCACTGTTTGTATTAATCCATGCTCACACTGCTGTAGTATTCCTACTACCTGAAATATGATAATTTATAAAGAAAGAGGTTTAATGGACTCACAGTTCTGCATGGCTGGGGAGGCCTCAGGAAACTCACAACCATAGTGGAAGGCAATGGGGAAGCAAGTCAAGTGTTACCTGACAGCAGGAGAGAGCTAGAGCAAGGAAGTGTCATACTTTAAAATCACCAGATCTCATTAGAACTCACTCATTATCACAAAAACAGCATGGGGGAAATTGTCCACATGATCCAATTACCTCCCACCAGGTCCTTCCCTCAACACATGGGGATTACAATTCAAGATGAGATTTGGATAGGGACACAGAGCCAAACGATATCAGTCTTTTGAATATCTCACATGGTTATAGCCACCCTCAAAGTTAACTGCTCAACACAGGGCCACACTCAAAGTTAACTGGTTAGCAACCTATTATGGAAATGATATCCCATCATACTGAATGCTGTCAGCCACACTGAAGAGGAAGGAATTGTATAGGTTGTGTCTGCTGGGGATGGGAGTCATGGGGGCCATCTCAGATTTCTTCTTCCTGCAGGTGGAGACAGTGGCAATTATTAACACTCTCCCTTCGCAGGGTATCACTCTGCCTTAAGTGAGAATTTTGCTGTAAAACTAATACTATGGATATATTTTAAGTGTCTGTTCCCAAATACAGTAAATTTCAAATCACCAGATGGCACTATCCAGCTTATTTGTCAAGACTGAAATAAGTCATTCCTCATTTGTCTCTTTTTCTCATACCCACTATGTAATTCATGAGCAGGCCCTATCTTCATCTTTTAACCTAACCAGCATCATTTGTCCTGACACCTGCACTAGCAGGGAAGGTCTTCCACTTCTATTCTATACTCCTTATGATCTACTACTCCCCATGTTGCATCTTCTAAAAATGTCAGCTGTATCTTCCAATTTGATCATGTAAATAAAATACATATTTAAAAAAACTTTTTTGGCGGAAACAGTGGCTCACACCTGTAATCTCAACACTTTGGGAGGCCAAGGAGGGTCAGGAGTTTGAGACCAGCCTGGCTAACATGGTGAAACCCTGTTTTACTAAAAATACAAAAATTAGCTGGCCACTATGGCAAATGCCTGTAACTCTAGCTATTGGGGAGGCTGAGGCAGGAGAATAACTCAACCTGGGAGGCGGAGTTTGCAGTGAGCTGAGATCGGATCCTGTCACTGCACTCCATGCTGGGTGACAGAGAGAGACTCTGCCTCAAAAAGCAAACAAACACAAAACTTTTCTGATAACTACTCATTAAATTCAGAATAAAGTCCAAACTATTTACCATGGTTCACAAGTTTCTATTCTCTGGTCTTTCCTACATCATCCCTAACATCAACTTTTCATTATTCTCCCAACTTATTTACTCACTTCCAGCCACATTTTCCACTTATGTATTAGGATGATTGCATATCTTTATTTTCTATATATGAGACCTACAACATTGCTCTTGACATGACTATTTCTTCATTGTTCTAGTGCATTCTCCATCTAGTCTAAATGGCAATATCTTATTTACACTGTTTCCTATCAAAGTGACTAACATTTATTTATCTTGTCCTTTAAAAAAATAATTATTTATTACATGTTCCTAACCTATGTCCTCATGTTTGAAACTCATCTCTGTTCCCAGAGAAGGGCAAAGTTCATTCCTGCACTGTGATGTTTCACCCTACGTCAAGAAGTGTTTGCTTCCAATCTGGTTCTCAAGACTTCAATACATGGACTGTCCTGCTAGCATAAGTCATACCATAGTTTCTTTTGAGGGGAAGTGGACAATGATGGATGTGATGCTGTATAATAGGAATATTGTATGAGTCCATTCTCGCACTGCTATACAAATACTACCCAAGACTTGGTAATTTATAAAAGAGAGAGGTTTAATTGTCTCATAGTTCCACATGGCTGGGGAGGCCTCAGGAAACTTATAATCATGGTAGAAGGCAAAAGGGAAGCAAGTTTACACCTTCTCACATGGCGGCAGGAGGGAGAAAAGTAGTGAAGGTGGAACTTGCCAAACCATCAGATCTTCTGAGAACTCACTGTTATGAGAACAGAATGAAGGAAACCACCCCCATGATCCAGTTAACTCCCACCAGGTTCCTCCTTCAACTCCTGAAGATTATGGGGATTATTATTCAAGATGAGATTTGGGTAGGGTCCCAAAGCCTAACCATATCAAATATAAAATTCAAAAAAAATTAGATAACGTTAATGCAACATTTGTTTAAGATGCAAACTAAGTGTGAAGTATGTGCATGTGAAGCTTGTTTAATTCTCTCTGTTATTTGTATTTCTTTGATCCATAAATATTTTATTCACAGTTTATTACTGAATATCAAACTTCATCTGATTTTGGGTCATGTTACATATAATTAAATGCACATATCATATTTACATACTAAAATTACTTTGAATTTGAGATAGTTTTAAATTTTGTATAGTAAATATTTAACCTTTTAAGCTCAGTAAAAATTATTACTAATATTTAAAGGCAAATATGTTTAAAGGAATAAGCAAGGAAATTTGCATTTGTTAAACATTTATTGCAAGGTAAATTTCTATGCAAATAGATAATAAAATAGCTGATCCATGTTCCATAAAGCATTATGTTATTTACTTAGACATTTTAAAATGCATTTATGGAGATGTAGTAGATATATGCAAGTATATGTGGGCATATAGGTACATAAATATATAAATATGTCACAGTGATTTCAAACAATCTGATTTCAAGCCCTATTTTTGAATACTAGTCGTGGAGTTCACTAGTTGCTTTTAGAAAGTTACTTTTCCTCTCTAGATTTGTTTTGTCATCTGCAAAGTGGACATCATAACATCTAAACAAAGAATTTTGTAAAGATACAATTTATATGGAAGTCCCTTGCTAGTGCTGCTCACATAGGAAGCCCAGAGGAAGCAAAAAATAAGGCATATCATTATAGTAAATTAATGGTTTGGAGACTATTAGCGTTCTATTGATGTCAAAAGAAATTATCACAAATTTTCGACACCTTAACGTAACACAAATTCATTTTCTTATAGTTCTGTATTTCGGAATTCCAACACAGGTATTACTGGACTAACATTTAGGTGCTGGCAAGATAGAGTTCCTTTCTGGGAGCTGTAGGGGAGAATCTGTTTTTTGTTTTGGTTTTCTTATCTGGATATTTGGCAGAATTCAATTCCTTGAAATGATAGGACTGAAGTCTCTGTTTCCTTATTCACTGTCAACTGATGTTTGCTCTCATCTTTTAGAGGCTGCCCTCCTATGTCAGCTCATGGCCCTTTTCTCCATCTTCAGAAGCAGCCCCAGTAGGTTGGGTCTCTCTCACACTTTGAATCTTTCCAGTCTCTTCTCTCACATCCTGTGCCCCACAATTCTGTCTTCCTCTTCTACTTGGCAAGTCCTAAATTGGACCTCATTGAGTCCATCTGGGTAACCTATAATATTTTGCCTATTTTAAGGTTTGCTACCTCAATTTTTTTTATTATTTATTTATTTATTTATTTTTGAGATGGAAGTTCACTCTGTTGCCCAGGCTGGAGTGCAGTGGCATGATCTCAGCTCACTGCAATATCTGCCTCCCGGGTTTAAGCAATTTTCTGCTTTAGCCTCCTGAGTAGCTGGGATTACAGGTGCCCACCACCACGCCCAGATGATTTTTGTGTTTTTAGTAGAGACAGGGTTTCACCATCTTGGCCAGGCTCATCTTGAACCCCTGACCTTGTGATCCACTCGCCTCAGCTTCACAAAGTGCTGAGATTACAGGTGTGAGCCACCTCGCCTGGCCAATGTGATTTTTATATTAATTTTTTTGGCCTCACTTGGGTATTCTGAATATGATCAAAGGATACATCACAGTTCTATTTGCAGCTGATGTTTATATTTCTCTTGTGTTTCCTAATTCTAAATTTGAAGCATTTCTTTGTCTCAAAGCAATGTCTTTATCAGAAATCACTTCCTTTTCAATGTTAATAATTATTTTACCAAGATTTCTCAATTAATTTGCCTATAGTCATAAGAACCTCTGGTGCTATATATAGGTTCTTCATTATCTCAATTTCTAGAGTTCTGTTTATATGCTTTTTTTCCTTCTATCATCTGCTTCACAGTCTCATCCCACCTGGAAATTTAAAGAGGAATAGTTTTCTTTTCCAAACTTGATAAAATTATGCCTGTTACAACTGCCTTTGACCACAAAGGAACAGTTTCATCTTTGTGCTCCAAAGCCAGGAGCAGCGTTGTAAAGACTGACCTAGTTTTGTCAGAGAAAAAACAACTTCTAGACAGACTCATACCTAGAAAGTGTTTCCCAAGATACAGCAAACATTTATTCTATGTATAATTGCTTTGTCTCAGAATCAAACACCCCTGCTGACTGTAGCCACCTGGGTATTGCTGTTTAACTCTCCCATGAACACTTCTGTAGACCTTTGTCCATCATGGTTTTGTATTTTCACAAATGTAATTGTAGTCTAGAAAAGTATGCAATTTTACATTTAACCCTATATGGCAGCTTTCAATGGCTAATGATTAGCTAATGATTTAGTTATAAATGACATAATAAACATGTGTTTTCAAAAATGACTATTCACTACGTATAAAATATATTTCATTGCTGAAAGTATAGAGTATCTAAATTCACGTAAATTATCAATTTAGTACTCACTCATTTTAGTTTCTTGTGGATCTATGATTAGCTTCATACTTGTCTTCGCCATTTTAATTTGTAAGTTCTGCAATTGATACAATATTAAAAAATATTGAAAAACCACTCCTAATCCCCTATTCTATTCCTTGGATTTCACAATTTCTATTCCCAGTTCTAATGGTCACCTCTGTAATTGTAAGTAATATGTTTGTAACCATATATCATTTATTTATTCTGTTTGTCAACATAAACTGTATTGTTTTATTCTCTGCTGTGAGAGATAATATAGGTGTCTGACTTACACAGTCTTATCTTTCCACCTTCCCATTCCCTTCACTTTTTGTAGATTTATTTTGGTTTTTATTTATTTTGTTCACTCCTATAAACTTGAATACTATGTTCAAATGTAATCTTGATCCATCATATTTAGATAATATATCTTTGCTCATTAGATGAAATGCTGAAATATATATGACTATTTCTCTGTACATCTGCTCCCCTCTTCCTCTCAGCTTGACATTGTAAAAGAAATTTGTAACATTTACCTTTCATTATATAGCTATAATTATTTCATGCTGTTTTTACTTGATTCTGAAAAACAAAGGGTCATAAACACTTTCTATTATAATACAGTGATGTAAATATAACCTTTGGACCAAGAATATTATTGAATTTATAAGGGATATGAAATCTGCTTTCTCTAAACTTATTATTTTGAAAGAAGTTGGTCCAACACTCAAGACTAATTGGAATCACTTTTTGAATACTCCATCAACTGAATAAGTCATGTTACCTTCTAGTTTAATTCATATTTAGACCATAAGTTACATGACTATATTTCTTTTCTAAATTTTTTAATTTCTATTGTCAACCAAAAAATGTAAGGCTTTCTTTATTACCTCTCTTATGTCATAAAATCTCTTAATTCTGCTAATTATTAAACAGTGATTAATAGATTGATTGTACCAGTCTGTTGCAAAATGTGATCTCAACAATTATTTTCAGAGCCCTGCTGGGTGAAATCCGCTGTTTCTTCAATCTCATAACGTATAATTTCCTTCATCTGGGGCTTTTTTTTTCCCAGTAAGCTTGCATTTTCCCCCACCATGAATGCAGATTTTACATTTATCAAACTAGCTTTTTGCATGATATTTAAATGAACACTGGACAAAATTAGCTGGATAGAATTTTTTAAATGCCCATCCATATTCCTCTAGGATTTTAGTACTGATGTTGAACATTTTAACAACAATAACATTTAGCCTTGAGACTAGTATCCTTATTTTTAAGGATCTGATGTGTGATTGAGGTGGGGGTGACATGTACCTGTAGTCGAAGATACCTGAGATGTGGAGGCAGGAGGATACCTTGAGTCCAGACATTTGAGTCAATGAGTCCAGCCTGGGCAACATAATGAGACGCCTTCTTTAAAAAAATGAAAATGAAAAGGTGTGAATTAATGGGTTGATGTGTGGCACCTCTGAAATGCATTTTAAATGTAAATCAATCTTCTGTGGTGGTCCTTTGTGTTTTATAATATTCTAACATATTTTATATTTTTACCTTTATTCCATTATATGTAGAAAATTTCAGTTCTATCTCTACATTATTCTGTTTAACAATAATTATTATCATTAATTGGAGCAAATATGATATCTACTTACAAGTCTTATTTCTTATTCTCTAACCCATCTTCTTAAAAATGGAGTATCTCTGGGGATACTTGTATACAGAACTCTGCATTTGTATAGTTTTTCTAAAGTATCTGTTTCCTCTGAGATTCATTTTTTGTGTGGCTATTTTTTTTTCTTTTGTGCTTTAGGTTTTCCTTGGCATCTGATTGTCTTTTTTGATCTCATTACTATTGTGAAAAGAAGACTGTTAAATGAAAAGATGGTTGTAATCACAGAAACTATAGTTAATAGCTATATATTGTGTACTTCAAAATTGCTAAGGAAGTAAATAAGTGTTTTGACCACAAACCATGTATGTGAAAGTATGCCCATGTTACATTTTTCAAAACACCATTGTACAATTGTATAACTATATACCATTTTTATTTATCAATTTAAAAATGTTTAAATAAGAAAAGAGGTTGGCTGTGTGGCCTTCCCCTATTGTGACCACACTTCTCTCTGTGTTGTGGTGATGCTAGCAATATGTTCTATCTATGGTGGAGTTGTGTGTGGACAGGTGGTTTCACTTGATCTTGTGTGGACTGTGATCAGGCTAATGAGTCTCTTCTCTAAGGGACTAGCTCTGGTGTTCTCACTTCCACCTGGAAGGTGATTACTCAGCCTCTTCAGATAATTCCCCCATCTGAGAACAAAAACCAATGAAACCAGGATGAGAGTGGCCAATCATGTATTTTTATGCAAATGGTGATTCCATGGATTGTCCATGTGTTTGCCATGTCTCCCATACCTATAGAAGACTGGGCAACTTGACCCCAGGCCTACCCTTTGGTTCCTCAGAGCTGAGACCCCTTTCCTAGACATTTTTGCTAGTAATGCCCAGGCTGCATTGAGTCTATCCCTGTCTAATGGTCACGGTTGTTGCTCTGACACATAGAGTAGCACATGGAAATTTGGAGTACGTGGGTGACCAGCATGAAGATTTATGGTCTTTTTGAAATAATATTTTAAAAATTGTTTAAAGATTTTTATTCAGAAACAATTTCACACTTAAACTATTTGAAATTCTCTCCTTTTCACAGTGGTAGAAAATAAAATTGCATCAAATCTCCCTTCTCCCATCTATACACCCTGGACCTAGACTGCACTACAGCATTAGATGGTCAGGTAACTCATTTAAAGAGTAATGGGCCTGAACAGAATCAGTCTTTTGAGAGTGTTGTTTATAGCAAACAAAAGCAAGTTATAAATTTGGTAATTTACTTGCAAAGGTCTTTTCCCCACCTTCCCAAGTCATTTAACCCTTAATAACTAGCTGTTTGAGAGCTTGTCACTCTTCAAACCTCACTCTCACATAAAGTCTTGAAACGTGTTTGCATATCTTGCCAGCACTTCTCTTAGCTCCTCTCACTCAAAGGCTCTCCCTTACGTTCTTTGTTATAAAGCTAGCCCCACCCGTTCCCTCCTCACTTCCCCAAACTCAGATTCTGTCTCCATCTTTTCAATCTCATAATTTTTTTAAGACAAAATGTTGAACATCTTTCTGGCATCAAAGCAAGCAAAGTTAAAACCTCCTCTTAGATGTCGAGGAAAGAGAGGGAAGGAAGACAATTCACACATTAATATACTGTACAAGGAGCACATAGGCAAGCTGCAGTGACCAAGATAGCCATCACCACATGGCACTCCTTTTTCCTCTAAGTATTTACTCATGACTTACATTCAGTAAATCACATTCACAGCCAATGGGTATTGGCTCATCATCTGAATCAGCCTCTGGAAATTACGGAGGAGAGAGCCATATCTTCTCTCTCCCTCGGGCTACTGTGTAATGTGGCAATGTCCAGTTGCATAAACTAGGACCTCTGTGTTCTTAAATTTGTATTTCTCCCCAGAGCACATTTTCCTGCTTCACCAGCACAATAGGTTGAAAGAAAAGAGAAGGATAATTCACATAAACGATGGTAAATGGTACTTCTCAATCTCTTTCTTCTACTCACTACTTTAGAGCATCCAGGACCATTCAACTACTTCTTCCAAAACCTCTTAAGCAGATTCCCAAAACAGTACATTCAGCCTCTGCTTGTACTGATTGTCCAGTTCTTGTTGCCCATACAACATCCTGAAAGTGCATTATGACCCTTATGTGTATGTTTCATCAAGCCACTATGACAACTGTAGTCATATTTTGCTGAGAAGTGCTGTGACATACCACTAAGATTGGTGTCACTCATCAGCACTAAAAGGCCAATGGGATGCTGTTACCTTTGTGATGTCCACATCAATGGTGTTGTCACTATTTTCTTTTGACAGGCATGCTCCCTGGACACCACATTGCTGACCAGTGCATTCACTGTAATGTAATAGAGAACATCCATTCACCAAACGAGCCGTTCCAAAATGTTGATATTTTTGTGTCTGTAAAGAGCAGTTCTTTGATTCTGTGAAATACATATATAAAACATATATATGTATATGTAATCTATGTATACATAACATATACATCACAGAAATTACATATATAACACATTTATACAAATTACATGTATAACACACAAATTATATATACAATTATATATATATATATATAATTTGCTGTTAATTTATTGTCCTTTTTTTCCTCTGGGGAATTAGGCATAAGAGCATGAAAGACCAAAGGATCGACTGAATGTAAATGTTACAAAGCTAAGTAACAGACACCATCGGTCCTCAAACCAAAAGCTCAGTTTTCTAAGGAGAGCTATTGAGGGAGAGATGAAGCAGGCTACTGAACAGATAGCATGGTGTTAAGAAAGAACTGCCTTTCTAGTTTCCTGACTGGCATAGGCACTGAGCCCCTTACTGGTGTTGAAGTCTCTTCATAAAGAACTTCCTGGATAAAAAATGGCTGGTGTTTCAAATGCTAACATTTTGTGAGCTAATACTTTAAATTCTGATAATAGCTCCATCCTTTCTGATTATACTTCAGGAATCCCTTGGATTGTGGCAATAGTTGTATTTGTTAGTCTCACTCTCTTCTTTTTCTTTTTCTTTTGAGATGGAGTCTCGCTCTGTCACTCAGGCTGGAGTGCAGTGACACAATCTGCACTCACTACAACCTCCACCTTCCAGGTTCAAGCAATTCTCTTGCCTTATCCCCTGGGGAGCTGGGATTACAGGCGCATACCACCTATGCCCAGCTAATTTTTGTATTTTTAGTAGATACAGGGTTTCATCATGTTGGCCAGGCTGGTCTTGAAGCCCTGACCACAAGTGATCAGCCTGCCTTGGCCTCCCAAAGTGCTGGGATTACAGGCATGAACCACTGTGCCCGCCTAGTCTCACTTTAATGTGTTTCATGAGAGAGCACTTCTCTGAGTTGTCCTAACTATATTAGTAAAAATTTGGTAGAAATTTGTGGGCTGCTAATTACATACTATCTCTCATTTTTAATGTCCTTTTTTTTTTTTAAGAAGTTCTTGGCTTACATCAAAGTGGGCACATGTCTTTAAATTCTGTGGGAGCTATTCTTCTCTAAAGTGAAGTTCATATCTCTAGATGATATCCTTTATAGTGAAGACTTTGCAAGGCCAGTCATGGCTTGTTCTTCTGATGATAATGTACAACTAAAATAAAGCAGCAGAGTATTTTCTACAAAGAAGGATTTCATGCTTTTATCGTTCTATTAAATTAAAAGTAGGAATATACCTAGGGCTAGAATCTATTATTCAAAGGGATCTGTCAAACAATAAAAATTTTAAAAAGCAACACCAGGTGTTAAAAATGACTTCCTGTGAGCAAAGTGAAGGGTGAGGTTTATGACAAAGTTTATAGCAGTGATATTACTTGATTTTAGGAATTTTTAAATATTTTGTCTATTGCATTTATGATTCTTTAATAATAATACATTAAAATTTGTTTAGTGTTATACTTTTTATTAATTTATTCTATGAAGATTTATTTTCTATAATTTTATTAGACTGTACCAATATCTTCCAAAACATACTCAGTTATACTAGATAGAATATGTATTCAGTAGTAAATATGTGAAACTGCTATATTTCCTATTGGCTATATTATATTGAGCAAAATAACTAGAAGTGAACATATAATACTTATGTAATAATTGATTGTTTTTATTAATAAGAATTGAGAAGACTTTGTAAAAATACCTAGTACAGTGCCTGGAAGAGATTTGGTGGATAATAAATGCCCCCTTTCTTACCTTATGTCTTTATAATAAAAAGAAGAAAGAATTTTAATCAGAGCAACAAAATTTTACACTAGGAAGATAACTGTTTCATCCAGTCACAGTTTTTAGCCTCAGACAAAGTACACATAAATATAAATCTTTATTTAGTTTATCCAACTGCAAAAAAAAACAGTACTGTGTACTTAACATTTCTTGGACAAAATTTCTCATAATTTAAGAGAATGTAGCCTATTTTCTGGACTAAAATCATAGGTAATAAATTGTGAAAATTTATAGAGTTTGAAATTATACACCAAGTTTTCTTGAGATAAGAATAAACTGAATAGTACAATGATAACCTATCATTTATATTCCTCTGTTTACAACTTAAATATTCTATGCTACATTTGGTAGTTACACATTATTCCCTCATCAATTCTCTTCACTCCACTACATTTTAATAGTTCTCCAAAACAAACTGAAGTGTAATAACGAGTTTGTTATTTGTACTTTACAGTTCAATAGCTGTGGAATCAAACAGGAATGATTTCATGTTTGCTTGATATAGATTTTAAGAATATATATAAATATTTTTGTTAAATTTAAGAGGATCATTTATTTGAATTGCATAAAGAAAAATATGATTTAAAAGCAAATTTTCTTGAGCTAAATGATCAGTAGTTTTTCAAGCATGTAATGAAACAGCACCTCTGTCCTCACTTTATGATTAATACATAAGTTAGGCTTAAATATTTAAACAAAATACACACTTGCTGGTTTAGGGACTAAACATTCAGTAGCTCTTTTTAAGCCAAGGATATCCTGCAAGTAACACAATAAAAGGTATCAAAGAATTCAAATTTTATATTGTGGAAGAAGCTTCATTTGAATTCACTGAAAAAGTTTTCCATTTATAAGGCAGATCATTCTTTTAAATTTTCTTTCTGACAAAATAGAAGAAAATCACTTATGTGAAAGCAAAATTGGTGCTTTAAGCCTAGAAGTTTTAAATATAAAATAATTTCATAAATTAACATTTGTAAATACTTATGGGTATACTGAAAAGTAATTTAGCATGGAAACATCAACAGAATGTATTATCATTCTTCACCTTTAAGGCTGACAGAATATAACAATATCAAAGATGGAAGTTGTATAATATATACTATTGTTATCATCAGTCAAATTGAGATGAACCAAACTAACTCCATCTTAGATGTGAGCCTGGCTGACTCCATCTTGGCTTCTCCCTCCCCTCATTTCTCCCTTTAGTGCATACCTGGGCCACACTGTGCTGGGTCATGTTGTGCTTAAAACTGTAGAAGCATATAACCATTGTAACCATATCCTGCTTGACAAGCCCACTTGCTATTCTGAATACACCCTTGATTGTATGGAAAGTACCGAATGCCCCCCTTGGTAACCAGCAATCTTGGGAACCGCTTGTGTATACCCTCCTTAGTTAATCAACAATTATGGGAGCCTCCTGCCTCCTAGTTACCAGTCTCCTCCCCTAACTTGCTTATTCTGCTTCTGTAAAGTTCCACTTTGCCCCCTTACCCTGAGCAACATATGAAAGGAAATTAAACCCCTTCCTTGGGGCCGAGAGATTTTGAGCATGAGCTGACTCTCTGTCGCCAGCAATAAAGGACTCACGATCAGATTTCAGAGTGTGGTGCTTTCCTAACAACTTGCTCAGATACAACAAAATCTCAAATGCATAATTTTATAAAAAGTATATGCTGAGATATTTACTGTGTTTATTTTGACATTTTCTAATATACTGTAATTAATAGATGTATATAAAACAAAGTAATAGAAATTAATAGGTAAATAAAATACATAATGCTACTTAGTTGTTCTTTGTATCCTTTTCTAAAGAATTATCAAGGACATGTATCAAAATGAACCTGTGGCTTAACTGCATTTTTTCTCTTACCAGCGTTATATCAGAGGAATATTTTCTAAATAATACAAGTAGATTCATTAAGTAAATTTGTATTGCCCTTAGAATCAAATTTAACTAGTTGAAATAATTCAGTTTATCCCCATATAATATACAAAAAGAATAAAAAAGACAGATTTTGTAAGATAGGTCTATCTGTCTAGTATCCGTTTATCTATATCATTAACATCAATTTACTTTAATCTCTTCAAGTGTCTTTGAAAGCAAGCTACTTCTTTCTATGGAATTTTTTAATTTTTCTCTCATTTGTAAACTGATGAGAGTAAATTATATTTCCTTAGATAGCTGAGATACTATCATAGCCTTTTTAGTTATATGAGAAACACTCTTACCCATCCAAACCCAAAGAATGGACTTAAAGGCACAAAGAACAGCAAAAGTGAGACTTTTTTTAAAGAGAGAATGTCCTGTCTTTCTGGCTCATTTTCTTCTTTTATCTCTTTCTCTCTTCCTCCCTTGTTTCCTTTCTCCCTTTCCCAGTTTCTCTTTTCTTTCTTCTTCGATGGGAAACATGCAGACTAATTCCTTGATCCAGCAGAGAGTGGAACCCATCTCTTCTTGTGATGATGGGATTTTGTTATTCACATAGAGAATTAAAGCTTGGTATATCCAATCCTCATCTGAGCCAAACTTAAGTCAAAAGACTGAAGGCTTAGGAATGGGGTCTTTGGGCCAGATTAAACAGCAATACTTTATCATCTTTTGCTTTTCCTTGTCCCTGGTTCGAGGGTTGTCCCCTTCCAAACCTGCAACATTCTCCCCAAAGGACTACCCAGTGTAGTGTCAGAGGGAGTAAGGGACTGTGTTAACTTCTCTTCCCAAGTCCACAAGGGGCATGGTTTCAAAGGCAGAAATTTCCCAGTGACATGCCCGACCTGCCTTCTTTCACATCTCCATCCGGGAACTAGAGTTCTTTGTCTAACCTTTGCATGCATGGGAAAGGTAGGCTGCCCAGGGGAGCTTCCTTTGTTTAGAAAGCCCACCAAAAGCATTGGGAGGAGGGGCTCTATTGTGCGGCAGCCAATCAGATATCAAAGTCAAAGATCAATCACTCCAGCGGAAGTTTGAGGGAACTCCTCTCATGGGACAAGAACTTGAATGGGGCAGGAGTAACTCCCAGATTAAAGGTCCCCCTGACCCTAACCTGTGCAGACTCCATCTCTGGATCCCCTCCCATGACAGCATGGGAGCTCGTGCTCTCTCTCTCTCTCTCTCTCTGTCTCCCTACTTCTCTCTTTCTCTCTCTCTCTCTCTCCCCCCCCCCCCCGCCTAATAAATCACTTTTCTGCAGAACTCTTTGGGTCCAATATTTACTTGGACAATATTACTGCACCTCCACGGCCTCTTCCCTCATTCCTGGGGCAGGGAGGCCAAAAACCTGGGACACCTGGTCACAGAAGTCTCTTTGACTCCCTCTTTTCTTTATCCCCTGGATCTAGAATTTCTGTCTCCCATTTTTGGCCAGTCTCTGTGTCTGAGGTTTTCCCTGTGTACTCAGCCCCCCTTACTGGAGGTTTCTGGCACACCCCTGTGTACACAACACCCCTGTGTACTCAACACCCCCTTACTAGAGGTTTCTTGCACACCCTGAGACCTCCAAAAATGCCCAACCACTAAGGGCAGTACTTATAGTCCAACTTTTCTACCTTGGCTTAGGCAAGAGTTTGCCTGGTTGCCACAGTGCCTGCTTTTCTCCCTCTGTCACCTCCACTGTCTTGTGAATAACAGTAGGTTGATCTATGGGTTGATCTACAGCTTCTGCAGGGAGCTGGTATTACCCAGACAGAGTGGGCCACCTAAATCGGGTGGAATGGGTCTCCCCTCTCAGCTGCTGTCCCACTTGACACAGGGAGAGATCCTGGACAGGCCCTTAAGTTTGTGAGAAACACACTCACCCATCCAAACCCAAAGAATGGACTTAGAGGCATGGAGAACAGTGAAAGTGAGACTTTTTGATCACTGTCTTGCAAGAGTGGGTGTCTGGTGGGAAGGTACACTCGTTACAGTCACAACTGGTAATTTATCTCCAGCATGCAAGTCCCTCCCCAGTTCCTCATTGGTCAAGTACTATGGGTTTACAATCTTCAGGGATATCACCTAAGTTTTATTATCCACCTTATAAGGTAATATCCTGGTCCTCTTCCCTGCTTAAGTTTCAATTTCCCATTAACAAAACTTTCTTCCCTTTTACGGGTTGACCCCTCCTTTACATTCTGTTCACTTATTGTGACCTTCTATGTGCATGAGCTGTGTGGTTTGTTACATTTTTGGGCTGGCTGCCAGTTCTTAGATTGATCATATCTTAAAAATGGACCATTTAAAATGTTTTCTCACAGTTATTACTGTGACATATACTTCTGTAGCTGTAAAATAAATACCTATGTAAAGGTAGTATTGTTATAATGTTTATATACATCCCTTCACTTACTTACTAGATGTGTTCTGATAAAGTTATGTGAAAAGCAATTTTGATGAATCTTAATTTTCTAGAATTTTTATTATTCATATACATGAAAGACCTTCTATGAAAGCCAATACTAACTTTAATAGAAAAAAACTAGTAGCTTCTTATAAAATCTTTATATAAATAATGTATTTTAGCATAATATGTAAACTTTTTGTAACAACAATAATTTTCCAAATTCTAAAAATTTCTTATCAAAATTCTCTACACAATTTATAAGTATTTCAACTTTTAAACACTTTAATTTTGTGATTCATTTAAATCTATCAAAATTGTCAGCTAGTATAGTGAATTTGAAATGAGTGAAAAACTAAATATTATGAAAAGGCAAGAAGATGTAATATGGTGTAATATACTGATGCATAGTTTCTTATATGCATTGATAGTGGAAAAACATCTGTCTCCATTCACATAGTATTATATATATGTAGCAAAATTATGAAAATTGGATTCTACTTAAAGAAAATTATTCACCCAGTCTTTGAAATTACAGTTTTTTATCATTGTCTTGGACCAATAACTAAGGAACTAACACCAAGGCATTACAGAGGATTATTAAATACACATACACACACAAACACACATGCACACACTTACACAAACACACATACAAATATATATATGTATGTACATATAAATATATATATATATACACATACATATATACATACAAGGAAAATACATTAATTTACTATATACTACATGAAATTCTGTCTCTTTATGAGACATCGAAAAGCAGTTTGTAAAACAGATATTCTCAAACTATAATGCAGCATGTATTATTCATTTCACTAACAAAAACACATTTTTAGATTCATATGCCATAAAAGACTGAAAATGCAATCAGACAACTTCAAGAATTAATGGGCCTTAAATATTGTTGACGTAAAAGCATAACATACATAACAAAATGTGTTTCTTGAAAGAATTAAAAAATATTAGAGTTTAGTTTCTGGATGGCTATAGAAAAATTATGACTGTTACCTCAGGATGGTGGAATCAGAAAAGTTTTCATTTTTTTCTTTGGGTCACTGTGTTTTCTAATATTTCTGTAGTGACTGTGACAAAACTAATAATAATAAATGAAAAATCATTTAACTTTTGTGCCACCAGCTTTTTCTCTGAGAATGCTGATCATTAGCTAATATCACATGACAGAAGTCACATTTCAATACAACTGGATGCATTCAGCCAAATGTAAATCTAGAAAAGAAGGCTTAAGGAAACAAATGAATAAAACTGAATTGATTTAAAAAAATGAATTTGTACCTTTTGAAAGCTATTTGGGGCATACTTTCACACTAAAAATTAGCAAACACCCCTGTCCCAATCAGACTACAAAAAGTCATTTAACTTTGTGTCTAACAAGGCAGACAATGCTAACAAGTTAGGGCTTATGGCATTATGGTCACTAGACTCAGTGAAATCAGGATTCCAATCAGATTTTTCAAAATTAGTAACTTTGATACCTCAAACTAGTCATTTGCACCTCTCTGAAACTCAGATTATTCTTTCTATAACATTGATAAAATAGTAGCAATTGTTTAAAAGGCATTTTACCTCTCCTAAGAAAGAATTAAAATAATCTATGTAAAGCACCAATGAAGAATACAGATTTTTAAAGATTTCTTTTCTTTTCCTTTATAAAACAAAAATTTTAAAGGTAATGATGTTTGACCAGGCACAATGGCTCATGCGCATAATTCCCCCATATTGGGAGGCAGAGGCAGGCAGATCGCTTGAGGCCAGGAGTTTTGAGACCAGCCTGGCCAACATGATGAAATCCCATATCTACTAAAAATACAAAGAGAAACAAAAGTAGCTGGGTGTAGTGGTGCATGCCTGTAGTCCTAGCTACACGGGAAGCTAAAGCAGGAGAATCACTTAAACCAGGAGGCAGAGGTTGCAGTGAGCTGAGATCATGCCACTGCACTCCAGGTGGGTGACAGAGTGAGACTTACACTCAAAAGGAGAGAGAGCAAAAAAAGTAATGATGTTAATGATGTTTATTGTAAAATGTTTCTTCCTATCTGACTTTTTCCTTTCTCTGCCCACTGTCATTGAATTTGTAAATGAAAATCATTCTGATGTTTTAAGTCCGTGTTTTTGTCCACCTTTTCATGATTATACTTGTTGACAATGATTTTCACTGAAAAGTGAAGCTATCCATTTCTAATTTTCTCACAAAATGCTGAAAATTTATAGAACTCTACTTTTACATATTGGAATTATTCTTTTGCTTTTATAATTGCAGGTCTTAAAACAAAATTTACATTATAGGGTTCTGGTTATTGCAGAGTTATGTTTACTGGAGTAGCCATCTCACAGATAACAATCACAGACTCTAAACATGATACAAAAATTGAAGGGTCTGCAGACAGAACATACACAGGCGAGAACTAGAGGCATTCCGCTCTTGATTGAAGGACTGCACATGTGATTGCAGGGCAGGGTCATCACATGAACGACATGATAGCAGGAAATGTAATGAACATATTCATGGCTGAAAACGTGTTTAAGGAAACCACATTTCTTATAATGTACTTGCAAGTTTCTTATAGGTTTGAGTTTCCTTCAGAATAAAAATATGAAAAATGAAATGTATAGACTATTTGAATATTAATTAATAGCACATCTACTGTACCAAATAAGGATACAAAAGCCAGTGTGTTGCTATTAAGATAAGGCAAATTCTATCAAAAATATTGCCAGGGATAGAAATATGGTGGCAGCTGCTGCAGAGGAACAAACCTAGTATTCCAAAGTAAGAGAATTTTTAAAGGTATTTTTAAAAATGAATCACTACATTTAGTGAGTAAAATTGGGTGGCATAGAAATCTAGCCAGAGACATCAAACTAAAACACTTGGCATCAAATTATATCAGCTATAAAAATCATCATCTTGTAGTTAATAATGAAACACATAGGCCCTACCAGTGAATAAAGAAATAAGATTAGATTCTATTAAAGAATTTCCCTTTTTTTTCTGTAAAACAATGAAAATATTAAATAAATATCCAAATCTGACATGAATCACAGTGTTGCAAAACCAATTTCAACTTTAAAACACCTACATGGGGAAGTTTTATAAGTTAAATCCAAAAAGGACTCTTCATCTGGTAAGATTCTATATCCACAGCTAAGGATTTTGCAGCAAAATAATGAATGGAGTTTTTCTAACTCAGGTTGAAATGTAGAGTAGTTAGTATCATATTAGACAAGGAATGCATCTGAAAACTCTGCTTACATTCTGATTGCAGTGTTGAAATTCTCTTCTATTTATTCCTATTGGTGACCAAATATTTGAAAATAGAATATATCATCAGAGCATGGAATTTTGTTGTTATGACTCATGCATTTTTAGATATACAGCATTTTTGTCATGTACAAAATATATGAAAATCTGCCTTCTCTTTAAGTTCCCTTCTTAAAATATCTAAAAGGAAAATGCTTCTAGACTTTCTGGATAGGGTATAAATATTCTAGAATTGGAGTTTATTATACAGGAAGCTTTCTCCTGACTTTCTTACCTATGGTAACAAATTCATTAGTAAAGACTAATTCTGTCTGACTACAAACCTTGAATTTACCTTTACACCTTGTTCAGTGCGCTTCTGTGCACCTCTCCATTCTTCCCAACCCCTGCCCTGAGGACTGTAGAGATCACTGCCTATGAAGGTAGCTATCTGGAGTATCCAGAAATTATATCAGGCTTTTATTACTGTGTGGTAAATCACAAGTAACAACTTTGGTTACAAAGAGATACAGAATACAGCTACATCATTAACTTCTCCATCTGGTTTTTAAAAAATCTTTGGGTTCTTGTGCATTCTCAGTTGCTATGAGATCCAATCCTTATTAGAGTGCTTATCTTCCCAGAATTACTTCAGTTTAATTTTTTTAATGAAATACTTCCAGGTAACCAGTAGAAATTTCTCAAATGGTGGTTTCTAGTATACCATGATTGTAGCTACATTCCCCTTATACTGCAAAAATCAGAAAGCTCGTGAGCCTGACTGAATCACTTTTTTGCCCCTTTCAGCTCATTCTTTATTCTATTAGAATTCTCATTGAGATACCCTATTTCTGTTTACATCAGCCTGATTTTCACCTACATCAAGTGCTATTTAATATCTCTGACATTTTCATGATACATTTCCACCCAATTATGAATATGTTTTAAAATACACAGTTTTATATGGATAAACTGTAGAACAAACACAAACCATCTAGTTTTTGTAACACAAAGGGTACATAGAATATAAGAATTTGGAAAGATTCACCAAATATCTTTGTCAAAAAGTTTACAAATCTCTACCCTTGATAGCGTCCCTCAATAACATGACATCATAAGAATATTCTGGGTTTGCTGTACAAAGGTGCCCTCTGTGCAAAGCTGGATGAACTCCAGGTAGTTTATATGCTGTTGTTGGCACGATGCACAGATTTATATATCATTCTTTATTTTGACAGTATGCTGACATGGAGTTGAGCCAACATACAGACCTTGCAGTGTACATGTGGCTCTGCCTCTGTGAGGGGTTGGGACACATTATGCTTTGTGCTTGTACCTCACAAAAGAGAACAAAAGGCAGTCGAGAAGATTCTCTAAGTTGTAAGCATGTTCCAGAAATTTTTCACAGCCAACAGGAGTTTCTATTCTTGTTGTATTTCTTGTTTGAATGGCTTGAGGTCAAGTCTGACTTCAGTACAATTCCTGGTTGGACTGAATTCTGAAATAATAAAACTTTTCTTTTATCTCTTTTTTCCCTTCCCTTGGTTGGTTCACCCTGACTGCCAGCCCCACTGCAGGAACGTGCAGACTGGATGCTATTTATCCCAAGCAACCCACCTTAAGTGCTTAGCAGTTATTAAGCCATAAAAGATTGATTTAAAGCTCTTAAGAAATGTCTCACTTCTTACTGTAGTAATTACAATTTCCTGAAGAGTAGCAGCTATCTGAAAAAGAAAAAGCAAAAAATAAGTTATTTGAAAGCATTTTGTGCAAAGTGGTCTATAACAGACACATTTTCTCACTACCCAAAACCAGAATAAATTTTCAGATGCAAATTTTTAAAAAGGACAACATTGCCACCTAACAATAAAGATTACTGGGATCTGTATTGGCTTGACAAAAACAAAATCATACTAATTGTACGTAGATAAATGAAATGAATGTAATATTATTTTAAAATAAGCTAGAATTTGTATCACAATAAAAAATAAAGTGTGAATAGTATGTATCAATTAGAAAGCACCACGAAAATGCCCTCATTTCATCAAAATACTTTTAAAATAACTTCTTTTGACAACATTTCATCTTATGAAGGTGATATGTTCAACTCTCTTCAAAACTGAATTCCGTTTCAGAGTATGATAAAAAAAAAAGTCACTGAAGTGTCTATCATCATTGAAATCAAGGATTTCAGAGTACATTTTATCTTCTTGTATTGGAATATCAACTCTGGGTGCAATGACCTGAATTCTGAAATATCTCATTTTTAGAAACTGTTGTAGCCTAAGAATCGAGAGATCTGAGTCCTTGCCTCAAAATTAGTCTATAGATAAGTAGGATAGACTTAATGCCCTTGGGCAAGTTATCTTTACCAAACAGAACATGAAATTCAATTATATTAAAAGATCGGATCAAATGAATTGTGACAAATGACCTTCTATTTTATTTCAACTCTGTCTAGGTTGTCTTTAATAGTTGGCTATCTTGTTCAGAAATTATGAAATTTACACACTTGACTGTAGAATAGGGTTCTTAACCGTGACATGACTGATATTTTGGTTCAAGTCTTTATTTGTTTTGGGAACGGTCTTGTGCATGGTAGCATGTTTGCAGGATTACTGGTCTGTGCTTGCTAGATGCCAGCAGCAGTGACAATCAAAATGTAGCAGCCAGAAGTGTATCCAGATATTACCGAATAGTCCTGTCCCTGGAGGCATAATCATCCTTGGTTGAAAACTATTTCTGTGGAAGAAAAGGACCAGTACTTGTATATACTTTTACCTTAAATGTATTAATATCACCATTTTTTCAATTCATTCGTTCAAACTCTGATACATTAATTCCAGACTAATTGGGATTGGAAAAGTGTTTGATTGCCGCTATTCAGTGTTCCATTTTAGAAATAATAAATCATCATGTAATTCTCTTATATTCAGAAGGAAATATAAGTATGTCAACAAATAGATTATTCAGTTCAAACTACTTTGCTTAAATACTTCTGCTTGTTATTATTATTTAATACCTGAGCAGATACTACAGAAATTTTTCTTTTAATTTTTAAGACGCTTACAATCTCAGAATGTGATTTAAAAATCTAGACCTAAGCTCATCATATTCAAATAAAAAATATATATCTACAAAATTTTTCTAAATTTTAAAATTTCTTAAAGTCATTGTATTTATTGCATTGCATTTGCTGAAATTTAAAGTCAGAAAACAGTTTTCATTTTTTAGGAAAATTATTTTTTCTTACTGTCTTTACTCAAGATATAAACACTTCAGATCTTTTATTTTTAGACAACATTGCTTCTTTCCTCATAAATTTATTTCTTGAAATTAGCAATGTATACAAAGTTGTAAATAAATAAATATGGTATACTTAAGTATATTTAAGGGAAAATATGTTCTTCTTCAGATTGTAATGTGTTGCCCCATTTGCTGTTGATATACACAAAGATTTCCAAATTTCACTAGAAGAAGTGAAATTGCTGTTGTTTGGAAACTTTCTAATAAAATTCCATAATTTCAAAAATATAAGAATGCCAGCCTAAGAGCTAATACTGAAGTAAGTCATACATTTGGTTAAGTAGCAGAGCTACAAAGTCATCTAAACAACACAGAATGAGGCAAGCATTTGATAGTTATTCATCTCTAACAGTTTAAAAGTTCTTCAGCTAGGTCAGGTGCAGTGGTTCATGCCTGTAATCCCAGAACTTTGGGAGGCACAGGCAGGTGGATCACAAGGTCAGGAGTTTGAGACCAGCCTGGCCAATGTGATGAAATTCCTTCTCTACTAAAAATACAAAAAATTAGCTGGGCATGGTGGCACATGCCTGTAATCCCAGCTACTCGGGAGGCTGAGGTAAGAGAATCACTTGAACCCAGGAGAGGGAGGTTGCAGTGAGCTGAGATTGTGCCACTGCATGCCAGCCTGGTCGACAGAGCAAGACTCCGTCTCCAGGAAAAAAAAAAAAGTTTTTCAGCTAATAGTCAAGGTGGATTAAGCACTCCATATTACATTTCCCTAGTGATATTTTTCCACTTTGACTTTTAGAAGCTGTTAAGTCCTACTGTTGCTTAAATATTTAATTCAATTCAACATTCCAGTATGTTAAGTAACTGAGAAATGCTAAAATTTAACTGTATATTGACCTGCACTTTTTCATTACATTTTTCTGTAACAAAAAGGAGACTGCATATTTTATAACTATTATATATGATAGCATATGTATGCATACAACTATACCTGTATGTACAATCCATAAATATTCACACACACACTCCTATGCATGATTGTGTGGGTGTGTTTGCTTTTTTCCCTGGCAAGATGTATTGGGCCCTGGCTATGTACTATATGTTGTTATATAACTTTATCAGCATATTATCTCATTCATTATTAAAATCATAGGCTGGGAGCTATGGCTGCCTCCCTGCACTTTGGAGGCAGAGGCAGGTGGATCACCTGAGGTCAGGAGTTCGAGACTAGCCTGGTCAACATAGTGAAACCCTGTCTCTACTAAAAATACAAAAATTAGCCATGCATGGTGGCAGGTACTTGTAATCCAAGCTACTCTGGAGGCTGAGGCAGAAGAATCGCTTGAACCCTGGAGCCAGAGGTTGCAGTGAGCCAAGATCGTGCCATTATACTCCAGCCTGGGCAACGAGAGCAAAACTCTGTCTAAAAAAAAAAAAAAAAAAAAAAAAAAAAAGAAAAGAAAAAAGAAAAACAAAAGCCACAAAAAATTTTAATGTGAAGAGTCAGGGAGGTTCAGTTTGAATCTAGAGGCCACATTATTATCCACTCTACTATTTTATGAGGTTAAACAGAAGGAGAGGAGAAAAACATATTTGGATAATTTAGGCACTAAGTCCCAATAAATATTAAGCTGGAACAAGTGGAGAAACTTTGCAGCTCTGGGACATTGGTTGGCATTGTTCCTTTACCCCTCAAACTCACACACACACATTAAATGATTTTTTTTTTTAGCAGAATCTAAAGGACTGTTTTGTAATGTTTCCTGACAACATTTATACCTGTAGTTCCAAAGCATGGAAATTAAGCCTGGGAGAGATGGCCCAACTTCAGCTCCAAGAGGAGAATAAACTGGAGGCAGGTTTTGTTAGCTAATTGACAAATCATTTCTTTTTGTGGTAAAAAGTTAGTTTCAGGGGCAAGAGAAATTTATAAGTTTCTCTTTGTGAGGGAAATTACAAGAGCTGATAGGTAGTCTATTAGGGATTTTAGTAGGAGTTAACCAATTCAAATGCACATTGTAGCCAGTGAGGAAACATAAGTAAATGATATATGGCAAGAATAAATGCCTTTGCAATTATTGTGCAAATGGTGGATGCTGGTAAGGGGGTACGTGTACCCCTCTGAAAGAAGTAGCTGTTGCTCCTTCTATGGACAGCGGTTACCACATGGAATTGAAACTGCTCTTGTTTGAGGTTTCCATCTGTTTCGGAGATTTCAAAAGCATGTCTTTATGAATATCAAGTAAATTATATAATTTGAAACATTTAAAAATATACATGTAGGCCAACTTTTTGTGTCTCTTGGTTTAGCACCAGGTTGCTTTACAAAATAGTGGATGGGATATTAGAAAATAGCTAACAGAAAATATCTCGCAAAGAAAATCTTTAACTAGAAAAGGAAAAAATCATTTTCCTAATGTTGAAAATAGTAGATCATGGGTATAAGGTTGGAGAGGGTAATGTGCTAAAGTGACATAATCATCCAACATGACAGAATGATGTCGCATTGACAGTTTTAAAGTAGAATTCAGCAATGTATAGACTGTCCTCCACCCATTTGGAAAGGACAAAGAGAAAGTAAAAACCATTTGTAAGAATGCATGAATACATATTTGGGTGATGGATATCTTAAAAGCCCTGACTTTGCCTCTATGCAATCTACTTATGTAACAAATTACACTTGTACCCCATAAATTTATACAAATAAAAAGAAGGCATTAGCACTTATAACTGTAATTATTTAATAATCTATTTAATATTCTTCCCCACCATGGAATATAATGTACTGGTTAGACATGAAAGGCATAAAGTCAGACTGTGTAGTCAAATATGACCCCCTCAACTCTTATTACCTCTGTGGCTTTAGCATTTACAGATGTGCAGGTAAAACTGATACCAGACATAAAACAAAATCTACCAACTTGAAACCAGTGAAATAATTGCTAATTTGAAGGACAGCAATTTGCAAGTAAAATCAATGGAAGCAGAAATGCTGGGCTCATGTATGTGTGGGGGCGTAAATGTTGGGTTATCTGTGAATACATTGACGGGAAAATTGCTATGAAGCTTTGATAATAACACCCTTACTTCCGGTAATACCACCACCATTTCTGGGAATATTTTTTGCTGCTCTTAATTTATGACTGTGACAGAGTCCTGTTTAAACATGTCAAAAATATATATTACAAGTATAGGACCTTCGACTTTGATCAAGATGCAGATGTAGTTGGAAGCATCTGGGATATAGCACTTTAACCCTGGCATCGATTTGATGTTATGGATGACCAGATTGTACACCAATTTGAGTGTGAATGATATGAGAAACTAGCTTGTATTTTGTTGAGTCTCACCACTAGCTTCTATTTTAAGACCTTGATGTGAGCTTCTAAGCATCACCTCAGTAAAAATAGATTTGTATCGAAGCCAGCTGGATCTTATTCAGGAATAAATTTCAGACAGGCAAAAAAACAGCTGGAATACAGTTTCTTCTACGTGGGGTGCCAAAGAAGATGTATGGCTGGGTGTCCTACAAATATGAAAGGTATCAAATGCCAGATGTCTATATGTTTTTGGTTTGATAATGTGAGCTGGCAGAATAATGTCGATATAGTAAGCTTGAAATTTTCTTTATCTGCAAAAGTATGAAAAAAGTGTTTTAATTATGTCAGGTTCATGATAGCTTGACATTTTAGGCTTTTGATTAAAAAATATATTTAAAAGTATAGAAATTTTACTCATGGAGTTTAATTTTCCAAAGTAAGTATGTCCAGGCAATTAACAGAGAGATAAAGAAATAACGTAATATCCCAGGACCTCTGTGGCAGCACTTAAGAACTGTCTCAGTTCTAGCCCCATTCATCTCTAAAAGTATGCATTAGCCTAAATTCTAGCACCATAGGCTAGATTTTCCTTTTACAATATTAACTTTTTTGTCTGGCTTCTTTCAGGTAACTATGTGTGTGTATGTGTATGTGCATGCACGCATGTGTGTGTGAGAGAAAGAAAGAGAGAGAGAGGGAGATTTGATCCCTTTACATCATGAAGCATGTTTTCTTTGTATTATTATTATTATATAATATTGTATGGTATCATTACAAAACTATATGCATTCTACTATTGTAGGGCAGTTGCCACATCTCCAGCTTGAGATTATTATAAATAATGCTCTATAAATATACATCTGCATGTCATTTGATACACACTTTTACTTGTGTCTGATTGATATATGATAGGAAGAAGAACTGCTGGTTCTAGAAGCTACAAATTATCTAATTTATAATATGCTACTAAATAACTTTCTAAAATGATTGTATTAGTATAAAATTCCTCCAGTGTCAGCACAAATAGAAACACTATCTCTCATAATTTATCATTTGTTAGTCTCTTAATTTTGGTCGTTTCTGTTGGTGTTATTTCTCAATGGGATTTAAGTTGAATTTTCATGATGACTAATGAGGTTGAGCACTTTTCTGATACATCCCAAGGCCAATTGCATAGCCCTTTTTCTTTAATGCCAATATCACATTGCATTCTTTACTCATACTTCAGACACTTGGTTTTCTTTGGCTCTTATAACTTCCATATATGTTCTATAATCAACCTGTAATATTGTAAAAAGTAACATATATGTGTGTGTGTATATATATATGTGTTATATATGCCACTTTATATATATATGTTATATATATGTGTGCGTGTATATACACGCACACATATATATACACACACATATACACACACACACACACACACACACACATATATATATACACCTGAGATTTTGTTTGAGAATGCATGAACTATTCAGAGCATTTTTCAGAGAATTGACACTCATACGATTAAGTATTGAAGTCTGTGAACAGGGATAGTGATAACATTTAGACTTCATTCATGGTCATCAATAATATTTCATTGTTGACTGGGTGGAATGTCTGTACAATGCTTATTAACTTTATTCCTAGGTATTGAAGTTTGTGATGCTACTACAAATGGTTTCATTTATTAATTTCATTTTAATTATATATTATTGAAATACTAAACTACATTTGAATTTTGTATATTGATTCTTTAGGCAGCACACTTCAGAAATTCAATTACTGATTTTAATTTTCTTTGAAAGATTAATTTAAAAATTTTTATACAAAATCATGAGTCTACAAAAATTGAGAATTTTATTTCTTCCTTTGTATCCTGATGTTTTTTATTTCTTATTCTTTCTTTGTTGAATTGGATAGGAGTTAGAGTGGCATTCTCAATAGAATTTGTGACAAGGGACCTTCATGTTTCCTTCTAACTTAGGGGAAAAGCTTTTAATATTTCACCATTGAATACATTGAATGCTGACATCTGTTAGGTGTGTATGGTAAGCACAATTCTTTTCTTTTTTCTTTTTCTTTTTCTTTCTTTCTTTTCTTTTTTTTTTTTTTTTTTTTTTGTTAACAATACTTTAAGTCCTGGGATACATGTGCAGAAAATGCAGGTTTGTTACATAGGTATACACTTGCCTTGGTGGTTTACTGAACTCATCAACCCATCATCTACATTAGGTATTTCTCCTAATACTATCCCTCCCCTAACTTCCCACCCCCTGACAGGCCCTGGTGTGTGATGTTCCCCTCCCTGTGTCCAAGTGTTCTCATTATTCAACTCCCACTTATGAGTGAGAACATGTGGTGTTTGCTTTTCTGTTCCTGTGTTAGTTTGCTGAGATGATAGTTTCCAGCTTCATCCATGTTCTGGCAAACGACTTGAACTCATCCTTGTTTATGGCTGCATGGTATTCCATGGTATGTATGTGCCACATTTTCTTTATCCAGTTTGTCATTGATGGGCATTTGGGTTGGTTCCCAGTCTTTGCTATTGTGAAGAGTGCTGCAATAAACATATGTGTGCATGTGTCTTTATAGTAGAATGATTTATAATCCTTTGGGTATATACCCAGTAATGGGATTGCTGGGTCAAATGGTATATCTGGTTCTACATCTCTGAGGAATTGCCATATCATCTTCCACAATGGTTGAACTAATTTACACTCCTACCAACAGTGTAAGAGCATTATTATTTCTTCATATCCTCTTCAGTATCTATTGTTTCCTGACTTTTTCGTAATTGCCATTCTAACTGGCATGAGATGGTATCTCAGTGTGGTTTTGATTTGCATTTCTCTAATGACCAGTGTTAATGAGGTGTTTTTCATATGTTTGTTGGCAACATAAATGTCTTCTTTTGGTAAGTGTCTGTTCATATTCTTCACCCAGTTTTTGATGGGGTTGTTTGTTTTTCTCTTGTAAATTTGTTTAAGTTCTTTGTAGATTCTGGTTATTAGGGTTTTGTCAGATGGATAGAGTGCAGAACTTTTCTGCCATTCTGTAGGTTGCCTGTTGATGCTGATGATAGTTTCTTTTGCTGTGCAGAAGCTTTTTAATTTAATTAGATCCCATTTGTCAGTTTTGGCTTTTGTTGCCATTGCTTTTGGTGTCCTAGTCATGAAGTCTTTGTCCATGCCTGTGTCCTGAATGGTATCTTCTAGGTTTTCTTCTAGGGTTTTTATGGTTTTAAGTCTTACATTTAAGTCTTTAATCCATCTTGAGTTAATTTTTGTATAAATTGCAAGGAAGGGGTCCAATTTCAGTTTTCTGCATATGGGTAGCCAGTTTTCTCAGTCTCATTTATTAAATAGGGAATCTTTTTCCCATTGCTTGTTTTTGTCAGGTTGGCCAAAGATCAGATGGTTGTAGACATGTGGCATTATATCTGAGGCTTCTGTTCTGTTCCATTGGTCTGTATATCTGTTTTGGTATCAGTACCATGCTGTTTTGGTTACTGTAGCCTTGTAGTATAGTTTGAAGTCAGGTAGCATGATGCCTCCAGCTTTGCTCTTTTTGCTTAGGATTGTCTTTGCTATGTGCAGTCTTTTTTGTTTCCATATGAAATTTAAAGTAGTCTTTCTAATTTTGTGATGAAAGTCAATGGTAGCCTGATGGGGATAGAATTGAATCTATAAATTACGTAGGGCAGTATGGCCATTTTCATGATATTGATTCTTCCTAACCATGAGCATGGAATGTTTTTCCATTTTTTTGTGCCCTTTCTTATTTCCTTGAGCAGTGGTTTGTAGTTCTCCTTGAAGAGGTCCTTCACATCCCTTGTAAGTTGTATTCCTAGGTATTTTATTCTCTCCCATTGTGAACAGGATTCACTCATTATTTGGCTCTCTGTTTGACTATTATTGGTGAATAGGAAGTCTTGTGATTTTTGCACACTGATTTTACATACTGAGACTTTTCTGAAGTTGCTTATCAGCTTGAGGAGATTTTGGCCTGAGATCATGGGTTTTGTAAATATACAATCATGTCACCTGCAAACAGGGATGATTTGACTTTCTCTCTTCCTATTTGAATACTCTCTATTTTTTTTTCATGCCTGATTACCCTGGCCAGAACTTCCAATACTATGTTGAATAGGAGTGGTGAGAGAGGATATTCTTGTCTTATGCTGGTTTTCAAAGGGAATGCTTCCAGCTTTTGCCCATTCAGTATGATATTGGCTTTGGGTTTGTCATAAATAGCTCTTATTATTTTGAGATACATTTCATCAATATCTAGTTTATTGAGAGTTTTTAGCATGAAGGGGTGTTGAATTTTATTGAAGGCCTTTTCAGCATTTATTGAGATAATCATGTGGTTTTCATCATTGGCTCTGTTTATGTGATGAATTACATTTATTGATTTGCATATTTTGAAACAGCCTTGCATCCCAGGGATGAAGCTGACTTGATTGTGGTGGATAAGCTTTTTGATATGCTGCCAGATTCAGTTAGCCAGTTCTCCTGAATAATATCTGGAAGAGTGTTTTCCAATTTGGTTCCATTCTCCCTGTGACTTTCAGGTACACAAATCAAACATAGGTTTGGTCTTTTCACATAGTCCCATATTTCTTGGAGGCTTTGTTCATTCCTTTTCATTCTTTTTTTCTCTAATCTTGTCTTCACGCTTTATTTCATTAAGTTGATCTTCAATCTCTGATATCCTTTCTTCTGCTTGATCAATTCCGCTGTTGATACTTGTGTATGCTTCATGAAGTTCTCATGCTATGTTTCTCAGCTCCATCAGGTCGTTTATGTTCTTCTCCAAGCTGGTTATTCTAGTTAGCAGTTCCTCTCATCTCTTTTCAAGGTTCTTAGCATGTTGGAAAATGCTCCTTTAGCTCAGAGTACTCTATGCTGTCCTTGCGACAGTGAATAGGTCTCTCAAGATCGATGGTTTTACAAAGGGCAGTTCCCCTGCACATGCTCTCTTGCCTGCTGCCATGTAAGATGTGCCTTTGCTCCTCCTTTGTCTTCCACTATGATTGTGAGGCCTCCCCAGCCATGTGAAAATCTGAGTCCATTAATCTTCTTTTTCTTTATAAATTACTCAGTCTCAGATATTTCTTCATAGCAGTATGAAAATGGACTAATACATAGGATCAGCCACAAAAAGCTTAATATGCACCACTAATCAATCATATAGGATGCCCCTCTTTTGATTAACACATGAATAGCTTTCCCGTCAATGGCCGCCAATCAGAGCTAACTGAAACCTTCCCATTTTTCCACCATGAAGCTTTCCTACACTTCTGCCTACCTTTGAGTCTCTGTCAAAATGGTGGCTAAGCTTTCTACTATAGCAAGTTCAGAATAAAAAGCCTTTGCTATTCTCATTGTTTCTTTATAGATAGTCGTGTGTCATTTAATGACTGAGATAGGTTCTGAGAAATGAACCACTAGGTGATTTCATTGTTGGGTGGACATCAGAGTGTACTTACAAAAACATAGATGGTATTGCTTACTGCATACCTAAGCTATCTGGTACAGCTTATTACTTCTAAGCTATAAATCTGTACCGCATGTGACTGTACTTAGTACTGCAGACGTTTGTAACACAATGGTTAGTATTTGTATATCTCAACACAGAACAGGTAGAGTAAAAATGTAATATAATCTTAAGAGGCCACCCTCACAAAGGTGGTCTGTCATTGGCTGCAATGTCATTATGCAGCACAAGACTTTACACATATTTGACAGAAATCATCACCTGGGACTTGAAAACTTAAAAATATTTAAATTACATTTTATATGTCTTTAATAGATATAAAACTACTTCGTTTTACTATTATTTATTTCAACCAGACTATTCTGTAACTTTTGTCTCTACAGCCCAATGGCATCATCAAAACCCATGATCAGCTTCTCACCCCCACTTTCTGCTGGACTCTAACTCTCACTTAAATTTTGCAAATACTTTGAAGAATTTCTTTCACATTCTCTTAGGAGCTCTCTTCTGATAACTTGAGTCCTAACATCTTGTTTGAGGGTAGATTTACGGTTTCAACTCAATTTTTGCAATATTTTAATTGTTTAATCTTGCTTTATAGCTTTTCTAGATACTCATTGCTGGTATTATTTAGTCTTATTTCAATTTAGTATGTCATAGCCGGAAGCAGAAATTGCCCTGAGTTTAGTAAAAGGAGTAAGTAGTTAATAAAATGTTAACAGGAAAAACATTCCAAAAGATTATAGAGTCAGTACAGTGATAAGGTTTCTGAATACCCTGATTTTACTAGAATTTGAAATAAATGACTTACATTCCCTAATTCCTGCACATAGAGATTTATTCTATAATCACTTTTCAAATCTCTATGAACACAACATTCTCTTTCACTGATTACTATAAATAATTTTACAAATATTTTTCTGAAATTCATGAAATGTCCCCTATTAAAAATAGAAAGAATCATATCTTTGTATTAAAAACTGTTTTGGATTATAGAATACTCTTGTCATTCATGGTAGTCAACAGCTGCCATTTTCACTATCAAGTGGAGTTAAATATTTTTATTTTTCTGTGGTGTGTATTTGAATCATGCTCCTTTGAGTGTGCAATGTTAGAGCATATTTCTCAGCTAGAGGGAGACTAGCTGAGAGTCCAGACCCAACATTTCAATGACTTTGTTTTTCTACTTGGAAATACATCTGTAATGTTTTTTATTCAGCAACAACTCACTGTATCTTATGGAATAATTATATGGAATAGTATATCTGCAAATAAAAGAATTTATAAAACTTGGAAAATTTTCCCATATTAGTGAACTGTTAAAAGCTAACTTGATTGAAAAGAATTGTGACTTTCCTCTACAGAAATATAATTCTACTCAGTGAGCTTGCTGATTGGTCTGAATGAAACCTATGTTATCTTGAGGAATTAAAGATAACCTAAAGATGGCAGCCATATATCTGCCTGACGTGGATCTTCCTTCAAAAAGAATTTTCCATTTAGCTCTAAGGACTACAGCAAACTGAGCAGCTTTCAGCTACAGTGCTTTTTTGAACAGCTGTTGGTTTAAAGTCCAAACCACACATTTCCCTAGCAGTCCCCAGACAATAACTGAAGAAAGCCAGGCTGCCAGATAGGGCCTGAACATTTCTGCCCAAGTTTGGATTCTGCTAAAAGCGTTATTTGCTCCAGAGCTCCTCACTGAATTGACCAATACTTTATCTCATGTGCATCATTATTTAAGGCTCACCCTGCCCAGTCATGCTTCTGGCCTAATCATGCTTCCTGTCATTTTTTCCACTTTGATCTTTCAAAGTATTACCTTCCCCAACACACATCTACTTCCTCAAAGACCCAACTGATACTCTAGCTTAAACTTCCCCAATTCATGCACACAATTCAATCAAGTAGAACTTTTAAGTTTTTTCCTTTTTTTATTTTTTGAGTAAAGGTCTCTCTGTGTTTCCCAGGCAGGACTACAGTGGCACAAATACAGTGCAGCCTTGACCTCCTGGGACCAAGTCATCCTCTCGCCTCAGCCTCCCGAGTAGCTGGGACTATAGGCAGACACCATGATGCCTGGAAATTTTTGTTTATTTTTTATGGAGACAGGGTCTCACTACCTTGACCAGGTTGGTCTTAAACTCCTGGGTTCAAGCAATCCACTCATCCTAGTCTCCCAAAGTGCTGAGATTACTGGCATAAACTGCTATACCTGGCTCAAATAGAAAATTTTTAATACTGGATGTTTCAAAAAGGACTCTGGTCTAACATGGATGTGAGAAATATCATGAGCAGACATAGAATGAAATGAAGACTTGGCCCAAACTTTCTTCTCTCTTACCTCACAGTTCACTTCCAATTCTTCAAGACAAGATTAGTGGAATAGATGGAATGTTAAGGAAATTAGTTTAGCTACTGTGGGCCACACATTTTAGCATCTTATAAGGTAAGGTAGGTATCAGGGTTTCTTTGGAACAAGTACTTGCCACTAGAAGGAGAAATGGTGCCTCTTGCTTGAAAATTCACCCTTTTCTCATTCTCACCTCTATGGCTTACAGCATTTGATGATCAAAACAGGGCATAGTTCTCACTGGTCTGTTTCTCCTGGAGAAAGGACATAAAGGTGCTCATTTTCAATATTATGTTTTCAAAAATGTCTTAGAGATACTGGAGTTTATGCATTATTGCCTTGAACAATTTTTTCTGAGGCAAGAACTGAAGTTTAAGTGATACTCAAGAACTAAATTACTATTTATTGTCATGCTGTTTTCTTGTTAAGAAAAATCAAATTAGAATTTTAAACCTGAAATTCAAAACCTAAAAACTAAGTATCATGCTAACCTCTTATTTTCAATAGAAAATCATCATGACAATATTCTATAAGAAATTTTCAATCATAGGCCAGTCACCAATTTTTTCTTATAGCATTTCAGATGTTACATAACAGTAATGAAAAATGTAGGTATTTGTAACTCTCAATGACAATAATTCTGTCTCATGTTAAAGGGTATATTTATTAGAGTTTTTCACAGCAACATTTGTTGGAATGTCGCTGTGGTCCTACCCTGAACCCATCTTAGCTTGAACTAATCTTGGCTGTTATTAACAAGATTAGATTCTTGCCTTATCATACTGGCAAAATCAGATCACACATGGGCTTGGAGAATGAGTGCAAGGTTTATTATTGAGTGGTCGTGGCTCTTAGCAAGGTGGATTGGGAGACGAGAAGGGAGATGGAGTAGGAAGGTGGTTTTCTCCTGGAGTTGAGCTGCTTAGTGGAGGAACTCTCCTCCCACCACCCGGCCAGATTCCCGTTTGCTTCATTCCACTGCAAGTGTTTCTGGGATTTTTATAGGCACAGGATGGGGATGTAGCAGGCCAAGGTGGTCTTGGGAAATGCAACATTTGGGCATGAAAACAAAAATGCCTGTCTTCCCCTAGGCTCATAGGCACAGGCCTGGGGGTGGAGCCCTCGCCAGGGACCCATTCTTCTCTACCCAGCACTTCCCTGCCTCCCTCTGATAGCAATACCACACGTTAACAATAGCCAAGATTAGTTCAAGCTATTTTATATTGTACAATGGTGTAATTGTATTCTCTTCTCTTATATGGTTGCCTTGAAAAAAATCTGTGAGTGATTATCAAATATTTAGGATTCAAATTGGAGGCTGGTTGGGCAGAAAGTGTGGGGACTGCTTGGTATAAACTCTGCAGAGGTCCTGCTTAAGGCACTTTGGTAGAAGGCCAGTTAAAATGGGAAAGCCAAGAGTGTCTCTCACGTGAGAAGAGTATTACCTGTATTTCCAGAATTGCTCATTCTAGTTTCAGATTGGAAGGAAACAAAGTGAAGAAAATCTTCGATATTTTCTGGAGGGAAGAACAGTGTTTAAAATATGTATATTGGACAATGAAGTAAAGAAGGGAACTGAAAGTTGTACCTAAGAACAGGATGTGCCAACTCTCAAATTTATAAATGTTTCAGAGTAGAATTTCTTGTTTTATATTCCATTATCACCAGAAAAGGACCGACAGTGCAAGCAGTTAAACCAGAACATGCAAATAGAAGTGACACAATGAACTCATTTATGTGGAAATAGCTAATACAAAATGTTAGCACATAGATGAGAGATTCTGAAAAAAATTAGCAGTCAACACTAAAGATCTGAAGAGAACAAAAACCTTAAAGCTATTCTTTTACTCTTTTTCTTTATTTCTCTCTTCAATTTTACCTGATTATTTCTTCATCTATATAAAACTACTTGTTCTTCTCTCTGATTTAGAAAAATAAGTATATATAGATAAAAATAAATTAGGCTTTGTGAATGCTTAAAGCCTGGACACTCACAAAATAAATGTATAGAAATTTAACTTTTCAAAATTGATAGGAATTATGTATCTCACCCATGGTCTAAACTCTTTTAAATAGGAAAAGGAAGTTAGAAAAGTGACTAAAGTTGAGACCCTGAAAACAATAATGCTCGAATGTTATACTCCCAATTCCCATATAGCCTCAAAGTCATTTGAAAGACAGGATACACTGCATGATTAAGATGATTTTATCCAGGCTATTGCATAGGAAGGATGATCATAATGAGAAAGATTTCAAAGAAAAAGAAAGATATCTTGGGTTTTATAGGTGAACAACGATGAAGGTGATACAGGTGAACAAAGAAACCATCTGTAAATCTTCCTGGAGTGGTGAAGAGACAATGTGTTACATAGGGAAGGGTGGTTCCTTTGCAGTTGGCTTTTTCTGGAATTAAAAAAAGGTGCTACGGTTAGGGATAAGTTTTAACTGTAACCATTTTCTATGAGCACAGGGCCCAGGTTAAATTCAACTTCACCGTTTAATTTGGAAACTAATTATTTATTCTACTGCAACAGTACTTTTAACTGCATTATCTGTTATGTTGAGTATACATTGAATAAGGTTCCAAATGACAAATTACTTTTAAAATTCACTTCTAAGAAATAATACTAATGATCCCAAGGAACTGATTTTTTCTTTTATTTAACAATGAAAACTATATGAAACCACTGTTAAAAGTTTGTCTGTACCTAAGCTGAGAGCTCAATTGAACATTCAATTACAGAAACTGTAGGTACATATAGTGGTATATATCATTCCCCATTATTTTCATAGCATTGGTTATAAACATTATATATTAGCAATTTTCTTTTTTGCGTATATTTTTAACATAACCCAAATCTTTTTGAAAGAAAGCAACATATAAGTAATACATTTATCTCAATGAAAACAAGGGTGAGTTGACTTTTTTGTTGTTTCTTAAAAGCCTAGCCCATATTTGTTGAAATAATAATTCAGGAACTGTAAAGGATTTTGAATTGCATCTGTGGGGACCACGATATCAGAACAAGAATTATGTAGCTATTGGTGAAAATGGTTATACAGGAATTATTCGGGTAATAGGTATTTGATGAAAGTATCACATAATAGGGGATTAGAAATTAAAAGAGAATAATTCTAAAGTCATGATCTCATCTCAATAATACACAAAATGAGTGCTTAGATAAAAACTGCTTATAAATATTGAAATGTCAAGAGAGAAAAAATGTGAAAATAATCCAGACATAACTTACTTTGGTATTTGGAATTCCTTCTAATAATCCTGTCATTATAATCCTTTATACTTTTACATGTCATTCATATAATAGCAACAAGTAAATGTTCACTCAAAGGGGGAAATAAATTGATATTAGATTGCCTACTGAATAGTATTTATAATTTTTCTTTATTCTTTACATTTTCTTTTTATTGGTGATTATCCACATTCAAACATATTTAAGGCTCTTTTTCATTTGACAAACTTTATCTTCATAAATAGCACTGCCCTGTCATCCAATTGAATAATCCAGAGTTCTAGCTGTCATTTTGGATTCCTCATTCCCACACTCACTCTTTTAACATATATGAATTGAGCTCTGTGTTCAAGATGCTATTATTATAAACATCTTAGCAAACGCTTCTTCTCTACTTACTCCTAATCGGTTGTCAAGTTCCACCTCGCCACCATTTAATGTATTTGACTGTCACTATCTAGAAATGTGCGTGTGTGTGTGCATGTGTATTTGAGCTCTTTTACCTATAGAAATATAGGTAGATAAATAGATATAAGATATATATTTATATAGGTGTAGAAATATATATCTTCTATATATAGAAATATATATTATATCTATCTACCTATATTTCTATAAGTATAGAAATATATATCTTATGTGTATATATATATATATATATATATACACACACACACACCTATATTTCTATAGGTAAAAGAGCTCACACACAGAGAGATGTAAAATAGCACACACACACGTACATACACACACACTACAGAAATATATATAGACCCATAACCTAAACCTGTAGAAATATATATATATACACATGTATGTGTGTGTATGTATATATTACTTCTGAAATAATAATTCACACACAGAGAGATGGAGTGAGAGAGGGAGTGTGTGTGTGTGTGTGTGTGTGTGTGTGTACACCCCTCATCACATTTCTGGCTTAAATATTTTGAATAGCCTTGATAACATTTCTGGCTTAAATATTTTGAATAGCCTTGATACAGTTTGGATCCATGTTTACACCAAATCTCATTTCAAATTGCAATCCCAGTGTTGGATGTGGGGCCTGGTGAGGGGTAAATGGATCATGGGGCAAGTCCTCATGAATGGATTAGCACCATCACCCCTTGATACTATACAGTGAGTGACTTCTCAAAAGATCTGATTGCTTAAAACTGCGTAGTACCTCCCCACCTCTCTCTTGGTCCTGCTCTGACTATATGAGGTCTGTTCTTCCCCTTCACCATCCCCCATCGTTGTAAGTTTCCTGAGGCCTCCCCAGGAGCTGAGCTGATGTCAGCATCATGCTTCCTGTACAGCCTGCAGAACTGTGGGCCAATTAAATGTATTTTCTTTATACAATACTCAGTCTCAGGTATTTCTTTATAGTAGTGTGAGAACAGACTAATACAAAAAAAATTGTTTTAAGGAGTGGGACATTGCTATAAAGATACCTGAAACATGTTGGAAGTAACTAACTTGTTTTTTATTTTTAGGCTCACAGGAGAAAGGGACTAGCCTTCTTTCAGTGGACATTTAGGACTCTGGACTT
Organism: Cacajao melanocephalus; assembly: GCA_963573385.1. Classification (NCBI taxonomy): domain Eukaryota; kingdom Metazoa; phylum Chordata; class Mammalia; order Primates; family Pitheciidae; genus Cacajao; species Cacajao melanocephalus. The sequence goes on along the minus strand of CAUYLG010053822.1, from coordinate 30,746 downwards.
TTGAGTTAATGCTGGAATAAGTTAAAACTTTGGGGATCTGTTGGGAAAGCATGATTAGTTTTGAAATGTGAGTAGAACATGAGATTTGAGAAGAGCCACGGGAGGAATGACATGATTTGGATCTGTGTCCCTACCAAATCTCATGTTGAATTGTAATCCCCAGTGTGGGAGATGGGGTCTGGTGGGAGGTGATTGGATAATGGGAACAGTTCCTCATGAATGGTGTAGCATCATCCATTTGGTGCTGTTCACATGATAGTAAAATCTCACGATATCTCATTGTTTAAAAGTGTGTACCACTTCCTCTCCTCTCTCTTGCTCCTACTCTGGCCATGTGCTATGTGTGCTTCCTCTTCACCTTCTGCTATGATTGTTAAGTTTCCTGAGGCCTCCTCAGGAGCTGAGCAGATGCCAGCATTATTCTCTTATACACTCTGTGGAACTGTGAGTCAATTAAGACTCTTTTCTTTATAAATGACCCAGTCTCAAGTATTTCTTGATAGCAGTCTGAGAACAGCCTAATACAATCATTTAGCTGTCCTTGAGAAAAGTAGATATTCTTGGAAGAGCTTCTGTTTTAGTGTCGACTGCCTTTTTGTATTTTAAACTCTCCCTCTTTCTTGCTTTTATCCAAATATAATGGAATCCTCTCTTTACATTTAGCAACTTCTTTATTTGCCTCCAGGTCCTTGAACTTTGTTTCCTCTGTTTCAAACCTCCATTTATTCAGCTAACTAATTCCTACCAAACCTTCTAGCTTTAGTCTTTGTATTGTCTCATGGGGAGGAAATGGCCTAATGCACCTGTAGTATACTTTCCAATTAGACTTGTGGTTCCTTTCCAGGCATTCATTGTATTGTAAATGCATATCGAATATCTATAGTTTCTATTGTTAAGATTATTTTCTATAGAAGGATTTATACAGATATCAAATAAAAATATGTTAAATATTTTATTTAACTAATTATTAAGATAATGTTTTCACAAATGGGATGGAGAATTCAACGAACAGGCACATTTAGAGTTGAGGAATTCAAACGAGTATGTAAACAGAGGCAATGAAGGATTTTTACATGGGGGTGGAAGGCAATTGAACCTCCAACGGGCAGAATTTTGTGTATCTATTGGCAATAATTACTTTTCATTGCCATCAGATATGTCTAAGCTGACTGAGTGGTAAAACAGCTCAAATAGAAGGAAAGATTAAAATTGGATAACCTAGAAAAATGTGATCTACAATGCACATGGAAACATTTTTTTCCCTTCATTCAGTAGATTGGCAACTCCAAGGAAATAAGGAATCTGTCACCTTGTTCACAAGATATTTTTCTAGAACCTATCAAAGTGCCTACCTTAAAACAGTTATAATATTTTTCATTTAAAGTTAGATAATATCTCCCAAATTTTTAACTATAGCCCATGTCTCTTTCTTAAGAATTAAACAAATGTCTAATTCCTCCAGTAGATAGTACATCTTTATACACACAAGCAACTCAAACACCACATTATCAAAATTATCTTGTTTTCATTAACCCAGTGCTTTCTTCAGTATTCCAAATCAGTAAATATTTACGTGTTCCAGATGAGTTAATGATGCAATAAACTATCTGAACTTCCAGAATTTAAACCTATGTGTCAGCTTGTAACGATCCAACTGGCATCTTAATTGCATATAGACATAGTTAATTTATAAGTTATTTCCAGTTTATAAACATAAGATTTTTCATGGCATAGCTCCACCTGTTTATATTGTAATAACTGAAGCTTCTGTATGGTCCACATGATTCCGTGATTTTCTGCGTTTTAAGTCCTATAATACTAGAGGTCCTATTCACCTGGTAAGCCCCATTTTAGTAATTTTTTCTGTGAAGCTTGAACTTAGGTCAAACCTAGTTTACTTCACTCTATGCTTCTTTCCATGCTAAGGAGAATAGCTTATTTCAACGTTTGTGCTCCCACAATACATGACACTTGGTACACTCATTTACTTTGGTACTTCACCTGATTCCGAAAATTATTTTGATTAAAAGTTTGTTTCCTTTAGTCATCTATAAGGTTTCAGTAGGTAGAAAACTTACATTTCTTATCTTTGAAACTCACTTGACTAGCAACAAATAAATCAAAAGAATAAATAATCCAGGGACAGAAAAAATCAATTCCTCTTGTTTTATAAAAGAGAAGTCTATATTCACATTTTTAAGAGTAAAACAGCCTTTTAAAATATGATATACTAGTGGAAAAATAAAAGCTCAACTAAATTTCCTGAGTTTTCAAAGAATTTTCTATCTCAAAAAACATAATGAGAGAAATATATATAGGGCATTCATGATTGTAATTGGTGCTAAACCATGATCAACAGCTTTTTGCTTAAAATTGATATGTTTCAGTCACTATAGAATAAAAGACATCAAAGGAGGTTTTATATAGAAATACAGCTTTTTCAAAAGCTCAGTCATATAATTTGTTTTTCTTTTCAACAGTGCAGTGTCAAATTGCAGCATAATAGCACAGCATGGAGACATCGCTGATGGAGTCTGAGCTTTAAGACCTAGCATATAACTTCAGCTCCTGCTAAACTTCTCTTAGAAGAAGACAGTAGAAATATTGTACAATATAAACATTATAAATATATTTTACAGAAAATGAAACACTTTCAGAGGCAGAATGGCAGAGTACATTTGTATTTTATTAAACAAAAATTAGAGTTTTCCGAAAGTTCCCTTTCCACATAGTTCCAACTGCTGACCTGTACAAAGCACAGTTTGTCGGATCTCATTCTTTGTATCTTTTTCTCCACTATCTTTACTATTGCGGTCAGTTTCTACTTCAGTCATGCAAATTTTTAGCAGGAGCATAGGTTTTCTATATTTACAATAGAAATTTATCAGTGTTTAGTCAGAGATGGAATAAAAACTATGAATTCAAACTACTCCAACACTTTACTGAGTGAGTCGTACAAAACATTAGTACTGCAAGGTTTCAGGATTTTAGGGTAAATTTCAGATAAAATTAAGCAATTCCTGTTTTAAACATTTTTTAAAGACTAATATAACATGCTTTCTAAATTTCTAAAAGAACAAAGAGCAAAACTTTTATTCAGTTATATTTGATGATGTAACCTTTTCCTTAGGAAGAAATTCCAGGCAACTGTATTTTATATACTGTAATAGGAAATTATTTTCTTCCCATATAATCTTGTTTTGAAAACAAACGTAGGCAAAAACACCTCATCTGTTAGCATATAATACTGCTGATGTCTTCTCATTGTTACTCTTGCAATTTCTATTTCTAGAAACATAATTATCGAAATACAAACAGACACATAAAGATATGTTTCGTTTGTTTGTTTTTGAGATGAAGTTTCACTCTTCTTGCCCAGGCTGGAGTGCAATGGCGCAATCTTGGCTCACTGAAACCTCCACCTCCCAGGTTCAAGTGATTCTCCTGCCTCAGCCTCCTGAGTAGCTGAGATTATAGGTATGCGCCACCAAACCCAGTTAATTTTGTATTTCTTAGTAGAGACAGGGTTTACCATGTTGGGCAGGCTGGTCTCAAACTCTTGACTTCAGGTGACCCACCCACCTTGGCCTCCCAAAGTGCTAAAATTACAGGCGTGAGCCACCAGGCCCAGCCCCCAAAGATATGTTTTTCTATTGTTCATCTGGTTATTAATAATCTTGGCCAGGCTGACTTTTCTGTAGATTTGCCCAAAGATTTCAGGGCTTGATTTTCATGTGATCTGAACCAGGAACTCATCATTAGTCAGTGATCAAATATAAGATATGCTTTGCTGAACGTTGGGAAAACGTATATTAATTTATTTTTGAAAGATAGAAGGTAGAAAATAACAAAATATTGGGAAGCTAAGGTGGGTGGATCATGAGGTGAAGAGATCGAGACCATCCTGGCCAACATGGTGAAATCCTGTCTCTACTAAAAATACAAAAATTAGCTGAGCATGGTGGCACGCCCCTGTGGTCCCAGCTACTCAGGAGGCTGAGGCAGAAGAATCGCTTGAATCCAGGAGGCAGAGGTTGCAGTGAGCTGAGATTGCACCACTGCACTCCAGCCTGGTGACAGAGGAAGACTTCCTCTTAAAAAAAAAAAAGAAAAAAGAAAAACAACAAAGTAAGAAGACAGACAATATTAACAGTTCTTAATGATTTACTTAGCATAGTCAATGGCACGAAATAAACTGATTATTGTTTATTCTGTGCCATTGACTATGCTAAGTAAATCACTAACATTATCTCATTTACTTTTCACAAGAACTGTAGGGTAAAGAAATTATCACTCCCTAAATGTTACAGATGAGACGACTTAGGATTCTGTAGGTTATACGGTTTGACAGTGCCGTCCTAGCAAGAAACAGAGCAGGATTCTAACTGAAGTGAGCTGACCCTGAAGCCGATATTCACTGGGTCAGTGTGTTGCCTCATAATAGCCCTTCCTATCACTATGCAATGCTTAGAAGCAACAGTGGTTGGTTCAGTTGGCCTCATTAAGGAACGAGGCTTTGTAGAGTTAAGTCTAGAAGAAAGCCGTAAAAGAGATGAGAGAGAAGGCTTGATGCCTGATTCCTACCATCTTTGATGTAAGGAAAGAAAGTTCTCTTGAGTTGCCAGTTTTCTTTTATGCCTTTTCCATGGGGAATCCTTAGTTTGTGAAATGCAGGTAGTGCAGAGATGAGGTAAACCATGGGGTCTCCATTCTATGAAATGTGCGGTGTTCCTTTAACAAACTCAGCTATTAGCCATTAGGACATTGCCAGAACTATGGAAGTTGTCATGTTCTTATCAACTCTAAAGCCATGGCTGCCCCCATACACCACAGAAACTTCAGAAGTCCTTCCACCAAGCCTAAGAATGACGTGATAAAGGTATGATGAGCGTTCCAATAAGCTGTAGTAGTTCAATGATGATTTGAACACATGACCAAGACCATCCCCCAAATCAGACCAACATACAAAATATTTTGTATGCATTCTCCAACGACAACAAAAAACTAGTGACGTAACCATCCCAGACAAGAAGTTGGCTTCTACACAAATTGCCTCTTGAAAATAATTTTCTACAAATTCAGGTTCTTGGGTAGGTTTTGTTTTTGTTTTCTCTAGCAATGGCTCATTAGGGATAGTAACCTTTCTCATTTTGATATCTTGAAACATGGTCCTTTAAAACCAGTATATCCACAATCTCCATTCTTAGCCTTTCTAATGGTTCACTGGCAAAATTATCAAAATAGTACTATTACCTCCAGTGCTTTTTTTTTTCCAGTCTCAGTTTACTCTTTGCTATTTTTCTTCCTACCAATTTGCTGAAACTGCAGCCTTTGGTAGCTCAACTCACCAATGACGCACTAGTTAACAAATTCAGTGGTCTCTTCTAAGTCCTTATTTGACTGGTTTTCTCTACAGTAATCAAAAATCACAGACCACTTGTTCCTCCTTGAAAAGTTCTTGTAACTGGAAGAAGAAAATGAATGTCTCTTCTCCATAGAGAGATTGGGGAGAAGAATGACCCCTGGCTGAAAATTTAATCAAGTACTTATAAGAAGTAATTTCAAGGCTTCCACCTGGTCTTGGTGTAGCTAAGGTAGCAGATTGTAAAATATATATGGTTTAACTTTAGCCATTTATTATTCCAGGTAGACCTGAAATAGTATGTTTTAAAAGAAGGGTGAGGAGGTGAAGGAGAGGAATTATCGTAGCACTGCATAACAATGAGACTATGCTAACTCTAGTGCAGTTATGTGAACTCATGAGTTATGAGGCAGTTAAAAACATACTTGTTTTTCTTGTTTAGGCTTGACACTATTTTGATAGATCTATGCATATGTATAAGTGCATATGACAGAGAAATAACAGATAACAATTGGAAAGATATAACAGATAACAATTGGAAAGTTGGAGAAACAAAATGTTTCTGACCCCATTTGACCTTTGGGAAACAACTACAGGATCCAAATTTAAAGTTTCCAGGACCACTCCTGGATTGCATGAAGACACTGCAAACATAGGCAATTCCTGAGTGTTCTATTAATGTCTGAATGTTTTTATTCTAGCTTGGCTATGACTAGACTAGTAACAATCTTAGATGGGGCTAACCTTAATAGATTTGCTATAAAGGAAGATAATTTTTCTACACTTCATATAAAAACAATGAGAACATCAACAAAGATTTGAAATATATTTAATTTATATATCTGTTTCTTCTTCATTGATTTTCGAACTCTTGGAGCACGATCATTCTGCCTAAGTTTTCTTTGAATGTCATTGTACCTCCCAGAGAGGCGTTATATAATTAGTAAGTGCTCAAGAAATATTTTTAGAACTGAATTGTTGAACTAAACATAGACATATGTATGGTAAGTGAGTCATACACTAAATTTTATATTAACTTTGATAAATTTGTTTAAATAAAATAAATATAAAAGGAGATGAATTAGAACATATGAATATTAAACATACAAAAAATATTTAGCAACATGGTATATATACAATGAAATAGTGTAAATATCTTGATGTTTATGGTAGAGGGAGAAAGTAGGAGCTAAGCTAACATTTATTAAGTGCCTTTAAAATGTGAGACATTTTTCATACATCATCTTATAAAATATAAGCAAATTCTTTAAAAATAAGTATTTTAATTCCAATTTACACTTGAAGATTCAGTTCAAAATTCAATAATGTGTAACTAGCTCAGGAAAGAACAATAGGTCTCAACTTCCTTGCAACCACCTATCAATTCATTCTGGCTACAGAGAAATGATTAAAAAGAGTATTTCGTTGTATCTCTATTCAATAAGAAAGACTCCCCATGCATCAGTAATATCTGCTTTAACCTCAGAAGGAAAGGGAGACTGATCACTAGCAAGTATTAGTATCCCTGCACAAGTCCAAGATTAGAAAGCAAGAATATGAGTGTGTGACATGTTTATTTACAGAGGGATGGAAGAGAGGGTTGAACAGGAATTGAGCTCACATACATGCTTCTCTCAAATATAGCTATTTCCACTGTCACTAATTTAATTTTAAAATATGGGAAAGATATAAGTTTTTTGAAGAATGCATTATTAATGACAACTGTCATGGTAAGACTGGACTCAGGAAACATTAGTTCAAATTAAAAGTATTCTAATGGATAATACTATAAATACTATGTGAAAAATTATGACTAATAGAGCAGAAGTTGGAAAGGAGTCAGCTCTCCATTTTTTTTTTCTTTTGCCTTTCCCAGATTGATTTTGCCATTTTTGTATCTAGTGATCTTTGTGAGCTTAAGGATAAAAATATACACAAATGCTTTGACATATTACCTCCACAAAACCAAGAAAATCAAATACTCCTGACTTAATATAGTCTTTCTCTTTTGGGCACTGGGTCATACTTTTCAAAATAAATTGCACCAAAATAAAATATAATATGTAGTTTCTTTAAAATTTCTATGTATAAGCAAATGTTTTATAAAATAAAATTTGTTTGCTATGAAGTTAAGTCTGGTCTACAGAATAATATATTACATAAAATAGCAAAAAGATGAAATTCAATACCAATCAAGTTGAAGAAAATGAAGTAATGCAAATTCCCCAAATTACAATGTGTTTTGTTTTAAAGCAGCAATGCCATTGCCATTGTGGTTATGTCTTCCAAAGCGTAGACATTGGCTGGTAATTTGCAAAATTAGAAATAGGCTTTCTACATGATTCGTAGTTAATTAAATGAGTTTATAAAAATGTTACCATAAGGAGGCAGAGAGAGGTGGCTAAATAGAACCCTGCAGCGATTGTCCTCCCCACAGAAGTGACAAATTGAACAACTATCCAAGCAAAGAAAGTACCTTAATCAAAACCATATGTAACATAATGACAAGGAAAGAAGCATCGAAGAGGATAGGAAGGATAATTTCTCATGGCCTATACCACCCCTTTCCCAGCCTCAGGCAGAGCAGCAGGGAGAGAAAAGCTGTGTGCTTGGGGCAGGGAGAGTGAAGTGATTGTGGCACTTTGCATTGGAGCTCAGTGCCACCCTGATACAGTAAAACACAACATCAGACAGAATTGCACTGGTATCCACTGAGACAGCCTTTAGAGCACTCCTGAACCAGAAGGGAATCCTATACCTCAGGGGTGGGAACCCAAGTTCTAGCCCACTTTACCACTGCTGACTAAAGTAGACTGGGGCTCTGAATAAATTTGAGATGCAGTTATGCCACAGCAATTGCAATCCTTGAGCAGGCCCCATTGCTGCTTGGCTCTTGGAGGCTTCAGCCTTAGGGTTCAACCTGGTGAAATGGAAGCTGCAGTTGCCAAGGAAGTGCATGGATCGCCCCTCTTTCAACTCCAGGCAGTGAAACACAGAAAGAGACTCCTTCTACTTAGGGGAAGAAAATGCAAGAGTACAGGAAACTTTCTCTTATAGCTGGATACCAGTTCAGCCACAGTAAAATAATGTACTATGTGTACTCTTCAAACCCCCAGTTCCAGGCCTTTCCTCCTGGATGGTGTTTCTAGACACATCCCAGACCAGAAGGGAATACACCAGCCCTGGTGGGACAGACAGTCTCAGCAGGGTTCACACCTGCTGACTAAAATGGCCTTGGGCCTTGAATACATATCAGTGGCAGCCAGGCAGTAGTTGCCATGGATTTTAGGAGAGCCCAGTCAGTACTGTGCTGGCCTGAGAAGATGTGGGCTTCAGGTGCAACCCAGCACAGTGCCAGCTGTGCCCATGACAGTGCCCCTGTTGCCGTTCCCCCAGTTCTAAGCAGTCCAGTGCAGAAAAAGAATCCTTGTGGGAAAGGAAGGGAAGAAAGCAACGGTCTTTTTGGGAACCCAGGAAATTCTCCCTTATCTTCTTGAAGTCCACCAGGGCTATGTATTTAGGGCTCTGCAGGAGTCACGACATACGTGGGCTTAGGGCATCACCTAGTGCTGGAATGGCTGAAGTAACTACAGGCTAGGGAATAAAACCCAATCCCCTTTGAATGTTTGGAAGTTCTCTCAAGAAGGATAGGCACAAACAAGGCCAAACTATAAAAACTGGAATAAATACCTTCCAGTTTTCATAAAATAAAAACCCTTCTGTGCCCAGACATAAACAAATGTCTATGAGCATCAAGAACATTCAGTAAACCATGTCCTCACCACATGGACTAAGTAAGGCACCAGTGACCAGTCCTGGAGTGATGTAGAGAGATAAGGGATCTCTCAGACAAAAAAAAAAAAAAAAAAAAAATTCCAAAACTTGTGTGAGGAAACTCAGTGAGCTTCAAGACAACCCAGAGAAGACATGCAGAATTTTCTCAGAGAAATTTAACAAAGATATTGAAATAATTTTAAAAAAATCAAACAAAAGTCCTGGAGCTGAAAAATTCAATTGACAAACTGAAAAATGCATCATAATGTCTCAAAAGCATAATTGATCAAGCAGAAAAAAATAATTACAACGCTTCAAGACAAGCTATTTAAAAATATACAGTTGGAGGAGAAAAAAGAATAATGAATAAAAAAGAATAGAATATACTAGCAAAACCTACAAAATAGCCTCAAAATGATAACTCTACAACCAGACTGAAGGTAGTTTTTCAGTCTGAAAGAATAGAACACGAAAAATAAATCATCTAAAGGTATAAAACTTACTGGTATGAGTAAGTACACACACAAATACTAAGTACTCTAATACTATAATTGTAGTGTATAAACCACTCATATATTTAGTAAAAAGACTGAAAGAAAAACCTACTGAAGCAGGGCACGGTGGCTCATGCCTGTAATCCCAGTACTTGGGGAGGCCAAGGTAGGCAGATCATGAGGTCAGGAGAGACCAGCCTGATCAACATGGTGAAACCACATCTGTGCTAAAAATACAAAAGTTAGCTGGGCATGGTTGTGTGCACCTGTAATCCCAGCTACTCAGGAGGCTGAGGCAGGAGAATCACTTGAACCCAGGAGAGGGAGGTTGCAGTGAGCCGAGATCGCGCCACTGCACTACAGCCTGAGTGACAGAGTGAGACTCTGTCTCAAAAAAAAAAAAAAAAAAAGAAAAAGAAAAAAACGTATCAAAAATAATAATAATCACAGAAATTCACTATCAAAAATAATAATCACAGAAATTTGCTAAGAGACAGACATAGACAACAAAAAAGTTTTTTTTAAAAGCCATCTCATTTACAGTAGCTACAAATAAAATAAAATGCATAGAAATAAACTGAACCAAAAAAGTGACATATTTCTACAATGAAACTATAAAATATTGATGCACAAAATTGAAGAGGATAGAGAATATGGAAAGATATTTAATGTTCACAGATTGGAAAAATCCTATTTTAAAATGTCCATATCACTCAAAGCAGAGATTCAATGCAATATCTATTAAAATACTAATGATGTTCTTCATGTAAATAGAAAAAATAATACTAAAATTTGCCTGGAACCACAGAAGACCCAGAATTGCCACAGTCATCCTGAGCAAAAAGAACAAGACTGGAGGAGTCACATTACCGGACTTCAGATTATACTGTGCTGTAGTAAAACAAAATAACATGGTACTCGTATTAAAACAGACACATAGACCAGTGGAAAAGGATAGAGGACAAAGAAATAAATCTGCACATTTACAGTCGACTCATTTTCAACAAAGGTGCCAAGAACATCCATTGGGGAAAAGCCAGTATCTTCAAAAAATGGTGCTGGGAAAACTGGATATTCATAGGCACAAGAAGAAAAGTAGTCTATTATTGCTCTTATTATACAAAATCAATTCAAAACTGATTAGAGTTAAATCCAAGACCGGAAGCAACAAAACTACTACAAGGAATCATTGGGAAAATGCTACAGGACCACGGTCTGGGAAAAGATTTTTTGAGTAAGACCTGTAAAGCACAGGCAACCAAAGCACAAATGAACAAATGGGATCACATCTAACTAACAAGCTTCTGTACAGCAAAGGAAACAATCCACAAACAGGATGGGAGAAAATATTTGCAAGCGATTTAACCAATATGGATTAGTAACCAAAATATATAATGAGGTCAAAAACTCAATAACAAAATAACAAAGAATCTAATTTAAAAATGAACAACATATCTGAATAGAGATTTTTTCAAAAGATAGAAATGGTCAACAGGGATATAAAAAAATGCTCAACCTCCCTAATCATCAGAGAAATGCAAATCAAAATCATGATGAAATATCATCTCACTCCAGTTAAATGGCTTTTATCAAAATGAAGAAAACAAATGGATGGCGGCAAGTATATGGAGAAAGGGGAATGCTCATACACTGTTGGTGGAAATGCAAATTAGTTCAGCCACTATGGAAAACAATATGGAGGTTCCTAAGAAAATTAAAAGAACTACCATATGATGCAGCAATGGCAGCTGCAAATATATTCAAAAGAAATGAAATTAATACATCAAAGGGATATTTGCACTCCCATATTTATTGCAGCTTCTCACAGTAGCCAAGATATGAAATCAATCTGTGTGTCCACTAATGGATGAATGGATAAAGAAAATGTGGTACATATACACAATAGAATATTACTCAGCCATGAAAAGAATGAAGTCCTGTCATCTGCAACAACATCAGTGGAACTAGGGGACATTACATTATGTTAAGTGAAATAAGCCAAGCACAGAAAGACAAACATTGCATGTTCTCCTCATATTGGCATTAAAAATTTGATCTCATGGAGGTAAAAAAATAGAATGATGGTTACCAGATGGTCAGAAGGGTACTGGGGAGGAGAGGTTAAAGTGGACTTGGTTGATGGGTACAAAAATACGATTAGAAGGAATAAGATCTAGTGTTTGGTAGCAAAATATGACAACCATAGTTAACAGTAATTTACTGTGTATTTCAAAATAACTAGAGGAGTGAATGTGGAATGCTCCCAACACAAAGTCAGGGTAAACGTTTGAGATGATGGATATCCCAAATACCCTCATATGATCATTACTTACCCATTGTATGTGTGTATCAAAACATCACATATACACATAAGTATATACAACTCTTTCTTTTTCGAGACAGTCTCACTCTGTCGGCCAGGCTGGAGTGCAGTGGCATGATCTAGGTGCACTGCAACCCCCACCTCCCAGGTTCAAGTGACTCTCCTGCCTCAACCTCCCAAGTACCTGGGATTACAGGTGAGTGCCACCACACTGGCTGACTTTTGTATTTTTAGTAGAGACAAGGTTTCACCATGTTGGCCAGGCTGGTCTCAAACTCCTGACCTCAGGTGATCCACCTGCCTCAGACTCCCAAAGGGCTGGGATTCCAGGCATGAGCTACCTTGCCTGGCTTATACAAATCTTATGTACCCCTAAAAACTAAAAATAGTTAAAATTTAACCACAGTAGAACAACTAGTCTTTTTCTTCATGGTGAACCTTGAAAATTTGAGCACAGATGAATTATGTGGTTATTCTTTTGACTTGCGCGCCCTATCCATTTTTGCTCTCATTACTTCATGTGTCACCCCCTTTGGATATTGTCCCTAGGGACACGATGCTGGCTGGTTTACGATTAGGTTTAACACAGGGAAAGCACCAACGTGAGACTGGAGGGCAAGAGTGAAGATTCTCTATTCTCCTTTGCTTTAGGGATGCATTATTTTTTGTATGCAGCTGCTTTTCTCCACAACTGCTTAGGTATCCCTTTCGCCAGTAGTTCAAATTCTCATTGAAGAATCGTAAAAATGTTTCCTATCCTTTTTTTTCTTCAATCTATGGGCAGAATGATGCTCTGACATTGCTAGTATCTGGATGCCTCGCTCACTATACCTTTTTTATTTCCTTAACTCTGCCTGAAGCTTTTGAGAAATGTTTTCGATAGGTTAAATTTTATTTCCTTTTGGGACTATGACCAACCCAACCCAGATTGTGTTCCTGGTTTTGGTGGCCTTTATTTTTTTTTTCCCTCCTAAGGCTTGTAAATTTGTGTATATGCTCTGGGTTTAGCATCGCTAGTCCACACTCTGTCCTTGGTGCTGAAGGACACTGTTCTGTTTGTTCCTCTCAAATCTTCCTTTTTCCTTCCACCCATTTAAAAGAAGTTTTCTTTGTAACACATTTCAAGTTTGTCTGTCATTTTAATTCTCCATAGGTTTCAAATGTGTGAGAACAGCTGATAATAGATCAAAGTTCTCCCTCCCAGGTAATAGCCTAATATTTCTATTGAACACTACTGATGCATTGAGAACAGTCCTGAAATTTAAGAAAAAAGATCAACATCTGAGCTAAGCTCTGGCATTAATTATTTCACATTGCAAGCATCTATTAAACACCTATTCTTTTGTGGCAGAGCAAAATAATGTGCTTATGAAGATGAAGCAAATAGTTTCTAAACCTAATGCGGATTTGAATGTTTTTCATTTCTTCTTTCTCCATGAGCCTTTATTTTATTTTTATTTCCTTTTATTACCATGCAGTGATTTTTCTATGGGGGGCAGTAACTATCATAGCTTGTACCTATTACTTAGTCCTTACATACATATGTGTAAAATCAAATTAAATTTTATCCACTTTGTTTTAAGTTGAAGAACATATGTTCTAAGTTCTGGCTTATATGAAATTTTCAGGACCAGCTGTTTATTTGTGACACTACAAAATATATTGATAGATTGATATGCTTAAATTGTACTCCCTTTAGATAAAACAAGTAACTTTGTTATTATCTTTGGAATTACCCAGGAAATTTAAAGAATATTAAAATGCTCATTTTTCAGATTTATTTTGAGACTATCTAATGTTTAATCAAATTATCAATAGTTCTTTAAAGGTTTGCATCATGCAGACCTAATCAACCTGTTTTCTGTGGAGAGGAGGGGCAATGGATATATTTTGAAAATAACAAAGAATAAATTGGACAATATTTTCATTTTGCTTTTAAAAGTTATTACAAGTTTTAAATTTATATTACCCTATTTCTAGAATAATTTCACCCATTGAGTAGATATATTGTATTTTTTAATATTTCAAAATAATTTTGAAGGGATGAAAATAAATGTATACAAATTATAATGATTTCATATAAAATTATATTATTTTATTAAAATTGAAGAAGTTTTCATTTGCTCCCTCAAGCATAATTTAAGTATCTGAGCATTAGGGCAATAAGCTATTCTTTTCTAGTTTATTGATATCTGCTCAAATATCAATGTGTAATTTTGCTTTGTGTCAGATAGTATTTCATCATATCATATGATTCCTTTGTTCTGGAATTATTGGGCTGTTTCCTAAGACAGAAAATAAAATTAATCTAGTTTTATGTATTTCTTTGCTACTCTTTTGATAAAGGCTGATAGTGAAACAGTTAAGTAAACACAGAGTTTCTAAGGAGAACCACTGAAGTGCATATGATCTAACATAATGTGCTTCAGAGAAACTAGAAATTGGATTAATATTGCTTGCTCATGCTTGAAGCACAGAAGATTGCTCAAAGGCAGATGGATGGAGAGTGAAAATCTAAAAATAAAATTCCCAGTGGAAATGAGGATTTTCACAGTTCAGACTGGTTTTGTCTAGAAGTCTCATGGCATGGAAGAAAACCTTACAAGCAGGGCACTTATGAATATTATCAATAGTGTGTGTGTGTGTGTGTGTGTGTGTGTGTGTGAGAGAGAGAGAGAGAGAGAGAGAGAGAGAGAGACAGAGAGAAAGAGAAGAGGTCTAAAAGACATATAAATTTAAAAACAACAGAGTTAAAACTACACATCATTTCTAGTAAAGTGTCATTATTTACTGACATAACCTATGACTTCTTCTATAGACTTCCAGCAGAAGGCATTCAAAATTTGAACTAGTATGATTTTAATGAAAAGAAATGCAATAAACTTTGACATGGTTTTCATTGTTTTATTTTAAGAAAATCTATATGGTGGATATGTTCCCCTTATGGTTTATATTTACTAACTTCTGGAAATATCTGGAGTCTAAATGCTGCAGTTTTAATACCTGCAGAAAAATCAGCTCAACTGAGTATAATGTGATAAATGATCACAATTGTGAAAAAAAGGATGAATTCTAAATAAAAAATTATTGAAAAATATTGCATTGTGTATAGCACTGAAATAAATTTCTAACCAAAAAAAGTGTCAAGTAATCAGATTTAATACATATGTTTTATTATGTTTAATTCAATTAATTAATTAATTAATTGATTGATTTTTTTGAGATGGAGTCTTTGCTCTGTTGCCCAGGCTGGAGTGCAGTGGTGTGGTCTCAGCTGACTTCAACATCTGCCTTCTGGGTTCAAGCAATTCTACCGTCTCAGCCTTCTGAGTAGCTGGGATTATAGACATAATCCACCACACCTGGCTAATTTTTGTATTTTTAGTAGAGACGGGGCTTGACCATATCAGCCAGGCTGGTCTCAAACTCCTGACCTCAAGTGATCCACCCACTTCAGCCTGCCAAAGTGCTGGGCTTAGAGGTGTGAACCACTGTGCCTGGGCAGACTTAATACATAACGTTTTAGTATAAGGACAAGAAATATAACTGGTGCTTTTGTTGCTAACCACATATTATCTGCTAATTTAATATAGACACAAGGTATAAAGTGTACCCATTTATTAAGAATGTATTTATGTTTCTCTTTGATTCTAGAAATTTTACTCAAGTGACAGTAGTTAATACTTTTATTAGAGATAAGACAATTAAATCATCTCTTTTTCTTTACGTGAAAAAGGAGACATTGCTTAAAATAATATTGTGTCTCCTCTGTCACCAATGCCAACCTACAACAAGTACAAATGCAATTCAGTAATTTATTGCTACTTTATTTTATATAGACTTTATTTTAATAAACTTTAAATATATGAACTAAAACATTAGGAAAGATTGTGGGAGGGGTTCTTAGATTATATTAAATAATATTTCCCATTAGGATTTAATGGAGAAGATAACCAACTTGTAAGGGGTGAAAGTTTCTGTCACAAGAAGTTTGACTAAACTGACTATTTTCAGCTTATCTGTCCACTAGTTCTACACATTAGCTTTAGTAGAAATCATAAAATGAATTTTTAAAAATTCTTTAGACTGAAAAGGAAAGGCTCTCAAGTGACCCTATCCCGTTCTTAAGGCCCTTCCAAAGGCTACTCCTTAGGTGCTAGGCTCATCATGGATTTCCTGGTTGACCTAGAGAAACATTCAACAGTTATTCTTCTTAACTGATAATGGGGAAACATTATAAAAAAATAATAAAAAGAAAAAACAATACATTGACTTAAATTTCAGGAAGGTTTAGAAGATAACATAAAGACAAGGCTTTTGGAAAAATGGAAGTCTCTTAAAACACTTTCATATATGCCCATCTAAATGAGTTTAGAGTCAAATTAGTTTTATCATAAATACAAAAGGAAGAGTATTAATATTTCTTTAAGTTTTATGAATTTAACATCATATGAACTGATATATCAAATAATACAAATTATGGAGAGATTGACTTTAATATCAACATTATTATTAATTTGCAAAAGAATTTTAGGGGCTAATGTGATTTTTTCTCAGGCCCCGGACTCAATCTCTGTATAACAATAAATGAAAGTTATAGCTTCCTGCAGGGAATATAGTTCATGTTCAACATGCTTCTGCAATTACAATGAAAATATTTGCGTAATTTTTATTTTCTTCCTAATTCTAGCATCAACTAAGGTTGTCCTTCCTTCTGAACATAGGACTAACAGTAAATCAGATTATAAAACTATATTTTGATTATTAACCATTCCACTAGTAAGAAATAAAACACCTTATACTTTTCTTATGAATTTTTACTTTTCCCCTATTTAAGAGGGGAAGGTATTTCTGCTTAAGCAAAAAAGGTCTTACTCACAAAATAAAACATATCAGATGATAAAGATGTAATCATATATTCGTTGGCATACTCATTTTGTTTGAGCAAACCATTTTAATTCAGAAATTAATTAAAAAGAACTTTATGCCTAGAAAAGGAAAAAACCTTAATTATATAAAGTTGAAAATTCCCATAAATCTGAACACCCCTAGTTGAATTTTCTTGAGTCAAATTTGCCAAGATTATTTATTATGTTCAATTGAATGGTAAAGTAAATCACCTAAAAAAAAAGTTAGTAGTCTTATTTAATAAATCAATTATCATATATTTAGAAGAAAATTTCTTAAAATAGTTCGTTATCAATAATGACAACTTTTGTATATAAGAACATAATTTATGCTTTCAGCATAACTAGCTTTTGAAAAGATAATCTGATTATTATATCTGTTTTATCTGAATATGTAATTTGTATATATTATTATTATTTTGGATTCCTGCATTCTATTCATTCACATTTCTTGAAAATATGTGTTAATTCTCACAAGTATTTAGATATTAGTGGGAAGAAAATACCATCCAAAACTACCATAATTTTCTACCTTAGAAATCACTACAACGTTTTGCTATATTTTAAATTCCTTCTGGGAAGTATTTTTCTTTTTGTTAATTTGAAAAAATAAGATAGTGCCCTTTACTTTACATAAAATAACATTTTCTTCAAACTTGTTGCTTAAAGCACACTTACATGACCAGAAATACAGAAAAATTGCCTGGTAAGATATTGACTGTCCCACAGCTTACCTACTTAAACTGAAGAGAGAGTGACAAAACTGCTTGTCTACTATAGAAGAGTTTAGAATTGTTCATAAAATTAACTTTATTGATTTAAGTAGCTTAGTTAGAAGAGACAGTAAATCATAAGCCTCTCCTGGAATCATTCAGGTTGGAAGGAGAGAGAATATCGCAGCTTTAACCTGGAACTCTTACCTTTTGGAGCTGACTGAAAGAAAAGGAATTCATACAGACAACAAAGCAGAGTTTAGGAGATCACTTAAAGCAGGAAGCATATCACTCTTACCCTGTGTTCTGAGCATCATTGTCATTCCATTCCAGATAGCAAAAAGGATTCAGCTATTGAAAAAATTTTGGAAATATTTTTTCATATTTAACCAAAAACAAAAGTTCATAAGGAATAATGCATATAAAAAGCATATACTTATGTGACAAATTCTATACTCCACATACTCCAAAGTGATAGATGCATCAGACCATTATTTTAAAATCACAATCGATTGATACAACAAAAATACTGACTTTAAAATAATACATGTAATATATAATAATAAAAATATACAAATAATATATGTTATATAAGATATATTTAATACATATATTGCATATTATATATAACATTATTATATACATTACATGATGTATTGTGTATATAATAGATGTATGATTTTGATGCTCAATAAATGTTTATTAACAACAATAAAATAAGGCCCAATAATAGTAACTGTTTACAGTGAGATAATGTAGTAGTTTAAGCAGACATAAAGTGAAATGTTTTAAAAAATTCATAATGAAAATTAAATGAATGCATGGAATTTCATCAAAATGTTAAGTTCAACATTGCAATTAATACTGTAAAGCAAAACAAATACATTTTCCATAAAAATTTAATACGCTCATTCACAAAAAGAATTTATGAAACTCCTACTATTATACATCAGATGTTGTCCTGGGTACAAAAGGTTGAAAGGCAGTTTTAAGGACAGAAGGAGACTGAAAATTTTTAAAGAAATTGTATATAGTCTCCTGAATTTGTGGCAGTGTTCCAGTTGTCTTTGACTTCTCTACTATTATTGTGCTTTGTCATGGGAAAAGCTACCCATTTTAATTTTCTGTTTGCTAAATGAATAAAATAGCATGCTCCATTAGTTGCTTGATACATATTTTTATTTTATAGCTTTTTTGAGATATTACACATATCATAAAATTCACCAGTTTAAAATATCCAGTTGAATGATTTTTAGCATTTTCCATGAGTGTACAACCATCATCAAAATCTATGTTTAGAGTATTTACCTGATGCTCAAAAAGCCCAATACACTTAAGCAGCCATATTCCATCCTGACTTCACACCCTGCACTCTCTCATTCCAGACCCTACTTCCAGCCTCAGCTCCGGAAAACCACTAATCTATTTTCTTCTCTGGATTTGCTTAGACTAGCATTTCATGTAAATAAAATTGTTATTCATGTGGTCTTTGTGACTGGCTTCTTTCATTTAACGTGATGTTTTCAAGGTGCGTCTATATTGTAGCATGTATTAATGTTCCATTATATCTATATTGTAACATGTATTATTTCATTATTTTTATTGTCTTATATTTTATTGTATGGTATAACATGTTTATTAATAGATATTAAACATTTTGTTTTTTCCCATATTTTGGCTATATATAATGTTGCTATGTAAATTTATTTATAAGATTGTTTTGAGTATCTAAGTTTTTGTTTATTTTGGGTGTACACCAAAAAGTGAAATTTCTGGGTTATATGGTAATTTATGTTTAGTCATTTGGAAGAACCGTATGTTTTTCAAAGTGGCTGTGCCGTTTTAACTTCCTATCAGTGATATATGAGGGTTCCAATATCTCTGTATCTCCGTCAACGCTTCTTATTTTCTGTCTCCTTCATTTTAAACATTCCATCATATGAGCAGTGGTATTTTCTTTTGGTTTTGATTTGCATTTTCCTAATGACTAATTGTTGAGCATCTTTGTATGTGTTTATTGACCAATTGTATTTATTTCTCTTTTCCTTTTAGCCATTTCTATTTAAACCCTTTGCCCATTTGATTACTTGTTTTTTTATTGTTGAATAATAGAATTACTTTATATATTTTAGATACAAGGTCTTGGTCAAACATGTGATTTGAAAATAGATTTTCTCATTCTTCCACTTTTCACTTTCTTGATTATGGCCTTTCATGGACAAAGTTTTTAATTTTGATTAATCCAAATTATCTTTTTTTATTTATATTGCCAGTTGTGCTTTTGGTGTCGTATTTAAAAGATCGCTGCCAAACCTGAGGTCATAAAGATTTACCCATATGATTTCATCTATAAATTTTAAAATGTGGACAATTAGGTTTAGATCTATATACACCTTAGAGTTAATTTTTGTGTAAGATGAGATAGAAGTCTAGATTTGTTCTTGTGCATTTGGATATTCATTTGTCCTATCACTATGTATGAAAATATTACATTTTTCTCCATTGAATTATCTTGGCATCCTTGGTCAATTGAATATCAGTTGACCATAAATCAATTGAATATCAATTGACCATAAATATGAGTTTATTTCTGTAAACTGAATCCTATTCTGTTAATCAGTATGTTTATTTTCATGCCAGTATTGCTCTGCCTTGATTTCTATAGTTAATCATAAGTTTTGTATCATTTTTATCCCTTCAGTTGATGAAGGATTATTTTATGGTCTAGCAAATGGTCTGTCCTGGAGAATGATTTTGTGCACTTAAGAAGGGTATGTATTTTGCTGTTGCAGGGTGTAGTATTCTATACATGCCTGTCAAGACTAGGGGTTTATAATATTGCTCATGTCTTCCATTTCCCTGTTGATCTTTTGCCTAGTTACCACATCCATTATTGAAAGTGGGTTACTGAAATCTTAAGCTATTATTGTTGAATGTTCTATTCTCATCCCCCACTGTGCAGCAGATCTGAGTTCTCTGAGTTAAATAAAAAACATCACCACAGTCGGAGAATAGAGATTCTGTAGTCATCTGCAAGTTCAAACAAAATATCGTCTGTGCTCTGGGTGTGATGCTTTGAAGGGAACTCCAGAAGAGGTTAAATCTCCCCATTGTCTGCAGTACTGCTGTATTTTTGCTACTATGCCATTGATGTGGGGGAAAAAAGGAGTGATAGAGGAGTAGCCTCAAGTTAAAGCATCACAGACCCTGCTGTCATCCTTACATTCAATAGTTTCTCTAGGATCACTCTTATTGCTAGAGCTCTGCTATGGTAGGTTTTACGTTGTTTTGCTAGCATTTTTATTGTTTTAGAGAGAGAGTTCACTGAGGTCCTCATTGTGTCATACTGTAACTATGTATATGATTATTGAACAATTCTAGTATCTGGGAGAAGAAAGCTTTTTTAATTCTTTTGTGAAGCTAATGAGTTGTAGTTCCATATTCTAAGATTTGCTAGGAGTTGTTGATGTCATTACAGTTGTAGTTAGTAAAATAAATATGGCTTCTGAAAAAAATCTATTTTTTATTTTACAGAAGTAACATTCACAGTACCTTGGTGGGTCACCTCAGTCCATCTTAGCTTCACTTTTATACTTCTAAAACCCAAACTGAGCAGAGTACGTAGGGGTAGTTTGATTCTGAGGAACTGATTCAAACTAACAAATCGAAATGTGTTAACGAAAATGCAAATACTTTGATTTACATTAATGACTATTACCTTACTGAGGGGACTCAATATTCAAATCATCAGTATAACTTGAAAGTAACTTAAAGGCTTATCTAAAAAGTATCACTATAATGTTATTCTATTAACAATAAAAATAATAAATTATGTCAATATTTAAAATAGGGAATCACTTTTATGTGCTAGGTGCTATACTAATATTTTTTGATGTATTTCAACGTTATCTTTTCAAACCTTCATATAATAGTTATAATGATTATTGCCCCATATGAAAAAATGAACTAAAGAGTAAGAGATATTGGAAAATCATTCTTATATTTTAATTAAATATTTGATATACTACTTATAGTTAAAATACTAAGAAGTAGAAACAGTGGAGCCCTTCTTGAAACCGTTTTCTCCCTCATGTATCATATCCAATAAATCATTACTTACTTTTTATTTTACTCTCTAAATTTTTGCATGTGTATTTTCCTATTCATCTTTGCTACTACTGCCCAAATATAGGACCTTTACATTGCTTGACTGGGTCACCTTAACAGCTCTCCTATTTGTTTCTTTCCCAAGCATCTTTGATCTATTAACACATCCTTCATATTGCAGCCATAACCATCTTTTTACAGTGCAAATATGACAACACCCCTAGTTTTTGTACTTTAATTTCCCCCTTCCATCACAAATGTAGTTGTAAACACACAGATGGCTTTCTCAAGATCATTGAGGGGGAGATGTAAGAATTATCAGAGGAATCTCCTGAGAAAAGGCCCTTCTCACTTTGCCAAATACATAACGGAGAGTCAACAAGTATTTGTTGAATGAATCAATGAATGCATGAAATAAAACACTAAGACAATGAAGAAGATTGGGTAGATAGAAAAAATAAGATATGTTACAGCCCTCTCCTGGATAGTGCTATGGTCAAATGATAGGGAGAGTAATGGCACAAATACAATAATTATTACTGGAGTTATTTTCTTTTTTGTTTCTCCCTTTTTTCCTGTATTTCCCCCATATTCTCCTAAAATATTCTATTATAGACAGAAAAATAAGACATAATCAAACAGGTGTTTTACTACAGACCAAGATCTTTACTACTGTATGAATCAACTAAAAAATGTTAAAATACATGAAACAACAATTTTCAAGACAGTAAACATTAGTAATCAATGGACAGTGAGCCCTGAAAGACTGGAACTCAACAAAGTAAATCTTACAATTGTTCCAGCTTCTACTCTTGAGAGTTTCTATGCCATAACAGGAAGTGGGTAACTAGTCCAAGCCTGGCAGGCTCCCTGAACTAAGTAGGCAAAGTTGCCCAGAAGTACTGAAGTGACTAGAACTCATGAAATGATATGGAGAGAAGACAGCTGCACAGAGAGAACACTGGAGCCTGCAGTGTCCTCTTCCAGCAGCCAGCAGTGCTGGTCAGAGCATGCAAATGAGGAAACGGTGAAGACTCACCTCTACCAGAGACCTTTAACGTCTTTACCGTTAACTTCCTTCCTACCACAATGAGGACTTTTTTTTGGCACAAACCTAGGACTTTGTAAAGCTGTCCATCTCTACTGCTAAAGAGTAAATAGTTCTTTAGCAGTACTTTCTTCCTGGAATGAGCTTAAGATTTTAACATTTGGTTGATAAAATCTACAAGTGTGGTAATGAAAGATAATGGTTCCATATTTTGCTTCTTACAAATGCTCATCACATTCTTATAAACATCAAAAAGCAAAAGTCCAGTTGTTTCCTCACACAAGATAAAGTTTTGTGCCTTCCAAAGACTGAGAAAATATCATGTCATTTTTTTATCCATATCATATCATTGAAAACTACATCTAAGACATTTAATTAAATGCAAATGAATACAATTTAATGTAAAATGCTATTTCACTGATAGTACATTTCATAATTTTAACCTCAATTTTTACCTATATTAAAGTATCTGAGAGACATGTTCTATGTAAATACACAAAATGGATTGTAATGAACATTTATTGCTCTATATACAATAGTATTTTAACAATTACAAAAAGTATTATTTCTTCTATTGCTTTCTATTTAAGCAAATAGAAAGTATGACATAACACTCCTGTGAAGTACTTTGGATAAATTATGTACAAAAATGTAAAATATATGGAAATATACATTATCCTCAAATTTGAATTTTTTAAAAAATTGTAGTCATGTGAACTATAATGATACAATGTTAATTTTTCTTATTTAGAAAAATGCATTAATATAGGTTAAAACTAATGTACATATATTTTTAATTGTAATATCAAACTCAAAATATTAATGTGAGTTCTCTCATTATCATTTGGTATGATAGCACTAAAATTTTATATTTTTTCTTAAATACATAATAGTGCATATAATAATAGGACTTTAAAATATATATTCATGGGAGAAGAGATGAGAAACCTTAACCCTTTTTTTGTTTTGTTTTGTTTTTTGAGATGGAGTTTCGCTCTTTAGCCCAGGCCGGAGTGCAGTGGTGTGATCTCAGCTCACTGCAACCTCTGCCTTCCCATTTCAAGTCATTCTCCTGCCTCAGCCTCCCAAATAGCTGGCATTACAGGCGCCTGCCACCACGCCTGGCTAATTTTTGTATTTTTAGTAGAGATGGGGTTTCAGCATCTTGGCCAGGCTGGTCTTGAACTCCTGACCTCAGGTGATCTGCCCACCTTGGCCTGACAAAGTACTAGGATTACAGGCATGAGCCACCACACCTGGCCTAAGAGCTTAATCCTTAACTGGCATGTTCTATGATGACCTATGAGCCCAAATGCCAAGCTGCATATGGTCATCCATTCAATCTCATCTCAGGTATGCACAAAATACTATTTCAGAGCTGGTGATGAACTACTCATAAATTTCTAAAGGTTTACTCAGGTACAATTCTAATTTCTGAGAGAAAAATATTTTTAGTTTTCAGCCTTTTATTATTAAGTGTAAGTCCTACACATACAAAATCACTACTTCAATAAAAATTCATTAAATTTCATGAGGGCTGCAGAATAAGGTGGAGGGAATCCTATAGAAATACAACAACAATACCAACAAATTTTCAAAAAATATATGGAAGATAAATTAAATATAGAGATCAGAATCCTTGGATAACAGTTCTTCTGCCAATAAGCTAAATGACAGAGAAAGAGGAGAAAAAAAACCAGACTGATGAAAGGCATTTATCAAAGAAAGAGTGCTAAAATAGAACAAAACAGAAACCAAACACAAAAATTAGCTGTTCAGGTCCCAGCCATCATTTTCTTAATCCCTGTGACAGGGAGAAGCAAGGGATGGGGTTGCAGAGGGCTCACATCCACTTTCACTAAACTTCGTTTCTACAGGGTTACCCACCCCCCCTTCACTAAATTTCAATGGCCAGATTTTGGCCACATGGCCCAATCTAGCTACTAGGGAGACAGCATGCATGGAATAAATTAAGAAGAAAAACAATGATGTAGAAGAGAGGAGTGAACCTATACTGTTATGTAATGTTATCTATTCTATTACTGATCAATAGGAGTTTAAGAGGTAAAAATAATTACACATCTTTATCAACTTTAAGAAGATGATATATCGATAAATAATGGAATCCATTCTCTCAGCCAGCATCCAGAGGCCCCTATAGGGTTCTTACCTAGAAAGCCAAGAAAAGAAAAGTGTACTTCCATCCACTCAAGAGATTTATTTGGCTGTTGCCAAAACTTTATTCTAGGCTGTGTTTGGCAGCTAATAAAAGCAGTTCTTCCTGTACATGGAAATTCAGTATATTTCTTGGGCTTCATGTTGCTAGTCAATGGCTATTAGAGGCTTGTAAGCATCTTGTGTATGGGGAGCAAGGAAGCTGAATTTTGGTTTCAGAAAGTTTTTTAATGTGAGGTATTACAGTTTCTTAATTATAACTCATAGAGAACCTGGCCAATTAAGAATGTTCCTAATTCAATAAATATTACTTGAATAATGATGCTACATACAAAGACGAAATGAAAACTATGTGGTCAAACTGTTGGCAGCAGCTAGGTTTCCTTCAGAAATTCCTTTCACGTAACACTACTTGGACAGAATGTTACCTATTTCCATCACATCTGAACCATCTTGAGAAAGAAAAGTCAAGGAGAGTTGCAGGGCTTTTTAACTGCTAGATGAGAACTTTATCATCTTTCCTTTGACGTGTAACTTTCTCTTGAGAGGCCCAGGTCAGCTCTGACTGAGATTGGCATCCGAAGAATCTGACTGTAATCCCTTCATTGTATTTGTTTGTGGGTAAATATTTTATAAGAGCCTTCAAAAACAAAACTTCCCCCGTCATGATTTTTAACATTCTTTCCGGTTTAAGCAAATTTCCGTTCTTACTTTTTTTAATACTTGGGAAACTGTAGTAAGCACTTTTCAAACATCAAAATTAACAAACTCATGAAAAAATCTACTTTTATAATATAAAAAACTTTGAGTAGACAGTTAAATAATATTAATCCTAAATCATTTCAAACAAAGCTTCCTGGTGGTTATCAGAAATTAATTTGTTATTATTTGTATTTTATTATAATAATAATAATAAAGTTGAGTGTGTTTGATCAGTTTTAAAATTTTAACAGAAATCTGTGAGCTCTTTATGAACGAACATTACATAAAACCTGAGTGTTGTCTCTATGTTCCAAAAATATCCTTACATTTTAAACCTCAGTTATTATGGGATTCATTTTTTTGACTAAGGAAAATAGTTGAGATAACATATTCTGTAAAAAAGCAGTTCTATCAGAAAAACCTTCAAGTCATGGCACACGGTCGCTCATGCCTGTAATCCCAGCATTTTGGGAGGCCAAAGCAGAGTGGATCACTTGAGGTCAGAAGTTTGAGACCAGCCTGGCCAACATGGTGAAACCTTGTCTCTACTTTAAATACAAAAATTAGTGGAGCATGGTGGTGCATGCCTGTAAATCCCAGCTACTTGGGAGGCTGAGATAGGAGAATTGCTTGAATCTGGGAAGCAGAGGTTGCAATGAGCAGAAATCCCACCAATGCACTGCAGCCTGGGAGACAGAGTGAGACTCCATCTCCAAAAAACACAAAAAGGAGAAGAAGGAGAAAGGAGGAGGAGGAGGAGAAGGAGGAGGAGGGGGAGAGGGAGGGGGAAGAAGAAAGAAAAGAAAAATCTTCAACTCTTAAAGGAATGCTGCTCTTAACTCTGAGATAACGAAACAAGGGTCTGGTTCATATGTAGGGATCAATAGAGGGAAAGAGGAAGAGGAACTATAGGAAATGATATTTCAATGTGAGTGCTTTAATGTGGTATTGTTTAAACCCAGCTCTTTCAAAAGATTTTGTAGTCTTATTGATAATACTATGTCATTGTTATGGGAAGAAAGATATAAACACAAGTTAAAGACAATATCCTTAATCTAACTTTGAAACAACTTGGATGCTACTCAGAACTCATATTAACAAATTCTATAATATGTGACTGCTGAATAAAGTTACTTTAACTTCCAATATCTTCTAATTCATATATCTTTTTAAAATAGCTCTTCTTTATGTTTGTATAGATGCATACAGCATAGGTTTGTAAGAAATTTTTCTTGTTGAGAATACATTAGTATGAAGCCATAACCTCAGGACAGTTTTGATTTACTAAAGGCCAAGGTTGCTTTCATCACAGCACTAAAAATGGTTTAATGGTGCTACTAGCACTCACCACCCATGTCTCTCCTTTCCGGATCCAGAACATCTACTTCTCTGTCCTCGGTACCTTCATAGTACCAAATGTATATTTCTGTCCTAACACTTACCACGTTGTGCTGTCAGGTTTTACGATACTTGTGGGCCTAGGAGAAAGATGTGCAGCCCTGAAATCAGTTTCTTGGTATAGTTGATACTTTTTTATTTAAAATCATTTCATAACCTGTGCTGAACAGAATTCCTGACTCTTGTTGGATCTCAACCAGTATTTTTGAAAGATTAAATACATAGTGGAAACCAATGTGAATTTCTGCAAGCAACTTGCTTTTGGAAATAAATTAATCCATTTGTCCTTATTCCTATTCTCTATGGATAAGGAATGTGCAAATGGTTAATGTCCAAATTGTGAAAGGTAATTTTTATGCTTTTAAGCAGAATGGGCTGAAAATAATTCAAGCTGCACATTAACTCAAAATTTTACCTGGAATAGTAGTAACTGAGTCAATGAATTCTAGGAAAAAAATTATTCCTGTGTTTTTAATCCTGACTTGTAAGTTATAATTGTCTGGATATATGTTCCTGGCCTATGTCATAGCATGAAAATAGGAGTAATGGCAGAGTGAGCTGATCTACATATAAAAAGAAGAAAATGGACCACATGAGGTGACTCATGCCTGTAACCTCAGCACTTTGGGAGGCCAAGGAGGGCAGATCACTTGAGG
The DNA here is from genome assembly GCA_963573385.1 of Cacajao melanocephalus. Lineage (NCBI taxonomy): Eukaryota > Metazoa > Chordata > Mammalia > Primates > Pitheciidae > Cacajao > Cacajao melanocephalus. Next base: position 3,087 of record CAUYLG010053822.1, on the reverse strand, counting down.
TCAAATGTTCAAGAGCAGCCTGGCCAACATGGTGAAACCTCGTCTTCCCTAAAAGTACAAATATTAGCCGGGCATAGTGGCATGTACCTGTAATCCCAGCTACTCATGAGGCTGAGGCAGGAGAATCACTTGAACCTGGGAGGTAGAGGTTGCCGTGAGCTGAGATCACACCACTACACCCCAGCCTGAGGAGACAGAGTGAGACTACATCTCAAAAAATAAATAAATAAAAGAAGGAAATTTCCAGACACATGACATGAAATAACCTCATGGATATTGTGTTGGATAAAAGAACCTAGATACGAAAGAGTATATACTGTATAATTACATTTACATGGAGTTGAAGAATAAGCAATCCTAATTAATGTTAATAGTTATAAGAATAGTGGTAACTCCTAGGGAATAGGTTACAATGTGATCAAGAACGGGGCACCATTGGAATGCTAGATTTGTGTGGGGGGTTACACAGATGTAAGTCTGGTGATAAATTTGTTTCTGCATTATTATCGTATTCAGATTAGTTCACTTTGATAGTAGAACTTTCCATATTAAAAAAAAAATGTCTGAACATGGTTTATAAGAAGGTGTGAGAGAAACTCAGAATAGGTGAACTGTGTTAATTTGCACCTTATGCATTTTACTCAGTATGTCATGTGTCAAAAAATTAAAACAAGAAGTCTTGTCACACAGATGCGTATGTGTGGAGGAGGTAAAGAGAGGAGGGAGGAAGGCTTTATAGCAGGTCTCTTTCCCTTACTAGAGTTTTCTGTGAGGTAACAACACAACTTCAACGATCACAGGACCAATTTTCCTATGTCCCAGTGTTTCAGATGGCAGTAAACACTTCTTGAGAACCCCAGAAAAGAGATTTTAGTATGCTAGGTGAGATTTAAAAACTCCATACAATTTCAAGACACTTCTAATAGAAATGTGGATAAATATACCAAAAAATAAAATATATTATCCATTCCACAAAGTTAAAATCTAGAGGAGTAGGCCTATTATGGTGGGTAACACCTATAATCCCAGTACTTTGGGAGGCCAAGGCAGGCAGATCACTTGGGGTCAGGAGTTTGAGAACAGCCTGGCGAACTTGGTGAAACCTCGTTTCTACTAAAAATACAAAAATTAGCTGGGTATGGTGGTGGGCTTCTGCAGTCCCAGCTACTCAGGAGGCTGATGCAGGAGAATCGCTTGAATCTGGGAGGAAGAGGTCACAGTGACGTGAGATAGCGCCACTGCACTCCAGCCTGCATGACAAAGGGAGGGTCTCTCTCGGAAAAAAAAAAAAGTAAAACATAAAATCGAGAAGAGTGGCTTTTATTGAAGTAATTATCTATTGAGAGACTTACCTAGAGATGATTTTATTGCTGATGAAATTTGGCCTTGTCGCCCTAGCTCCCTTTTGAATTTGCCTTACGTTGCTCATCTGCAAAGTTCTTTGCAACATAGGACTTCTTTGCCACAGTAAGAAGCTTTCTTTTCCTGATTTCAATCTCTGAGGACTATGTGTTCTTAATTCACTTTCCTTAAGGCCCTGTCAACATACGCTGTGTGAACTTACTGATTTGTTAAGATACTCACAATGGTAGTGCCCTACTTCTTCACTACAGTAGAAATGTAAGGTATGGATAATTAAGTTCAAAAGATTCCTTGAGCCATGAGAATACAACATACATTGGTATTTGGGACGAAAGGATGTGTTTTCTTTTTTTTTGAGATGGAGTCTTGCTGTGTTGCCCAGGCTGGAGTGCAGTGGCGACATCTTGGCTCACTGCAACCTTCTCCTCCCAGGTTCAAGTGATTTTCCTGCCTCAGTCTCCCGAGTAGCTGGGACTACAGGCGTGAACCACCATGCCTGGCTAATTTTTATATTTTTAGTAGAGACAGGGTTTTGCCATATTGGCCAGGCTGGTCTCAACTTCTGACCTCAGGTGATCCGCCCACCTTGGCCTCCCAAAGTGCTGGGATTACAGGTGTGAGCCACCGTGCCTAAACCAAAATGATATATTTTCTCTATCTTTTAAATTATTCAACAAATACAATAAATATGTAGAGGAATTCAGAAACTATAAAAACGTGAAAAACTTTGGAAGTCTGGCCTATATGACGTCACAGGAGTTTTAGAATTTGTTTCTATGACACTATAGCATATAAATACCTGTAATTTTGATAAGTAGGAAAAAATTGTACTGCTTTCAACAAAACCTTTGATTTATGCACTGAATTGTTCTTTTGCAATATTAGTTTGCTTTCTGATTTCAATAAATTTGCTATTTTAATATGTCCAGTTTCTTAGCCTATGATACTCTGATATTCATCATTAGCAGGATTTTGTAAAGTAAAGTAATTTAAAATTATCTGTGGGGGACCAAGTTGAATTAAGAAATGTGACTCTAGCCTTGTTTTCATTAGACACTTGTCTTAATTTCTAATATTGGCCTCACGTGCACATATAGACACAGCACCTCATGGAGAAATTGAACAAGTTTTGCCTCACCAATGATTACCTGCTGTTCTCCTTCCTGACACTAACAGTGTTCAAAAAAGCAATTATTGCTTTAAGGGTGCCCAGGTAACTCTTCTGGCCAGTCAGATATAACTTGACTTCACAGAATGAGGCTTCTAAGAATCTATAAAGGGAAAAATAGGCTGTGAAAACATTGTGTCTTTTGTTCTTCTCTGACCTGGACTGCACTAAGTGATGTTGAAGATGAAGCAGGCAGTGAAAACCTTTTCACCTTAATGTCCCCAAAGATTATTAAGAAAACTGTCACTCTTACCTCCTAAAACAAGCCAGTAGATTGACCAACTAGAGTAACTTTATTTTTTATTTATAGAGACTATCAGTTGAACCTGCAACAGAAGCATTTAAAAATCTATGCAGACAGAACAACTTGGTATTCACAACTACCAACCCGATAAACTGTCTTAAACAGATGCTCTTTTTTATTTTTCTGCCACTTCATATCCAGAAGTTTGAAATAGTCCTGGGCTATTTCTCACTCATAGGCGGGTGTTGAATTATAATTTATTTATATTTATTATATTTATTATAATAAATTTATTATAATATATTTATATATA